>JAGDQP010008725.1:12989-41808 GCA_022664845.1 Lepisma saccharinum | reverse complement strand
CGGCGTCCACTCAGCGTCGTGAGGCCAATTGGGGAGCTACCTGAATAGAGAGGTAGCGATCACAGTTGAGAGCTTCGGCTCTCCTCTCCCAACACGCCTGGTCAGCGTGGGAGCAGTAGACCTCCTCCTCCCTCCGGGAGAGGCCTCATCCAGTAGTGGATTGAATATGGCTGTGTATTATTATTATTATTATTATAGGAAAGAAAGCTACAACTATTATTTATCAAAATGAAATATTACTTCTCTCCGTATCATATCATAAAGGGGCGAAGGTAAAAATAAATAAATACAAAATACGCTTCCATAGGCAATAAAATAAAATTGATATCATAAAAAAATAAACGTAACACAAATAACAACAGAAATGAAACCTGACCTGGGCCATAATAAAATTAAATCTACCAGGAATACCATTAGTTACCCTTCTAATTTCTGAATCTTTTAAAAGTTTGCGAGCAATTTTTTACATGAAACCTTATATATAAAAATGTCATATAAAAATATTGATAGTAAGAAGGAAAATATAGTAATCTGCCATTAAAAGCTGCCTTCAAAGAACAAACTTTCCACTTTTTTTTTTTCAAAATTATGCGTACACCAGTCAAACATCAAATCCAAACCCTCGGCGCGTCGCTAACTTTTAATCTCATCTAATTTGGCTCTCGACAGCGACGCTTGTTAGTAAAGGGCCGACGGGCGTGAGACGCTCTTTAAGACTCAAAGACGAGAGAACGCTCAATAAAAAGTTGCTCTTCTCCCCTTCGACTCCACGGAAATGGAAGAACCCTAAGGTCAAAAGTATGAATAACTGAATAATAATAATAATAATAATGCAAGAAAAGGCACAAATAGGAAGTATCTGCTATCTGTTCTAAACTGGTCTGTATTACTGCATTTTTCAAAAATAAACTCTTTTATGGTGATAGCTTTCTGTGTTCATATTTCGAGAACAGCCAAGAGAATTATTCTCTCACGGAGCCAGCGAAAGGATACTCACGTTTCGTAATCATGGGCGGATTTATGGAGGAGTACTGCCCCCTCCCCCCAGTCTTTTCAGAATGACTTTAAATGTTTCATTCCAGACGATAGCTTTTAAAGTAATTGCCCCCCCCCCAGGGTTTCTCTCCTAAATCCGTTCATGCTCGTAATTGAGAGACTTCTTGTTCAAATCCCGGGGACTAGTCATCCTGACATTTTTCTTGTTTTCGGTCAGTTACATCAGGTAAATAACCCGATGTTACCTTGAAGTAAGGCCCAGGACGCTACCTATCGTATTACGTCCTATACGGACAGTGCGAAGTGCGCGACTGGAGAGCCTGAATCCCTAAGAGGCTATCAATGGTCATAACAATTTGAATTATCTCATGTAGCATTTAAGTTACGTTTATGGACCATACAGGCGGGTAGATCAATACTTGACGGATAATGTCCCTCGCCAAGCATTCTTTTGAGACAGGGAAGGGTCTTTTATCTATGTACCATACAGACATTGGTCTGGTGAAACGGAAGCAAACTCTGGTAACTTATAGTCAGTATGGCCGGCAGCAGGACTCGAGCATGTGTGCCTCTTCAGCGCTGATTCCAAGTCCGCGATCGAAGCCAGTGTAACTTTTAAGCTTTTCATCAGGTTGTGTATGTGCTTAGAAACACAGAAGATAGAATAGAGACAAGTATTCAGTAAGAAGCTTACGAAGTAACTAGAAGCGTTAGAATATAAATTTTAGCGATATGTCTAGTGATTACTTTGTAGCTTGGGAGGCAGAGAAACGAACACATATTAAATTTCTGAATCAAAATATTAATCGGGAATCTTAAAAGACAACAGTTTTAAAATACTGTACTAGATGAATATGTCGCTTAATAGTTGTCTTTCAGGTGATGCCAACAATAATCCGTTGGAAATAGCTAAGTAGTAATCTAAAAATCGCTAAAACTCCTTTACCAATGTTAGAATTAGACGAGTTTGTCGCTAGAGGGTGCACAAACAGTAGTTAAATCCCTATGCACACTATAGGAAAGTTAGAATCTTTAGTAGTTAAATGAGTATTCAAAATCGCAAGTTTTAGCAACAAAGCCGAAAACTTGGCAAATGGTCTGTAAATATCGAACAAATTGTAAAGATATGTCAAACAACAAAACTAGTAGGATTACCTACAAAGCAGTTGCTATAGAGCTTTTTGTCCACAATCATAGACCAGACAGTTTCGAGTCTCAACCCACAATAAACCCAACGGCGCTAAAATGTCCTCATCGTTGAGTCTGAAAGAGTCAAGTTCAACAGTGTGGTAAAGTTGCAAAAACTGACTCAGGAAGTATATCTTTCTGAAAGTGGGCCATATTTCTCTCAAGCCTATTTTACACATACAAAAAAATGTAAGTGACAAAAATAGTACTTACCAAACAATGAAAACAAAGGAAGACCAGACACGTATGCTCCAGTTCCAATACAAAAAATCACAGCCTGAAAGAAACGGAAAATATATCACACACGTTATTATTTGATTCATTTTTCCTTTCGCATAGATATACTGATCAAAAGCAAAGCAAAAGACCCTTTAGAACAGCAAAAGAACCAAGACTGTACAGCTTAAATTTTTCGCAAATATCTTCTACATATTTGCCTATCGATAATAATTCGTTACTTCTAATAAAGTTTTAGCATAACTAATGTATTTAATAACTATACACTCAAACATTCTGAGTGTAAAATATTGTTTCTTTAAAACCGACAATTTTACTTTGTTAAGAACTGCGAAAGCTTTTTTAATGTATTTTTGTATGGAATATTTTAGTAAAATTCTCATACACCAGCAACATTTGTTTGCGAAATAATGATCAACAATAAACCTTTCTCTCATGTCATATATACCTATTTTATGTTTATACACGATCTATGGCCTCAGATGAGGGGAGACGTTACTCGGTAAATGTATCTTCTGGAAGAAAGATTTAAGAACAGTAAATCTTACGGATCCCTTCTTCTAGGTACCATACCGGTAATCACCCGGAGAAAACTGTAAAACCTTAATTATGATAAAAGTCGTGGCCGGCAGCGCTGATCTGAAGACAGCGACGTTCACTACTGGACCAAAAGTGCTGGGCTTTTCTCCAGTATTTCCTATTTTCGTATCGGTATATCTTGGAACATTATCGAATTCTGAAATCATAGAAAACTTTAGGATGGCCCGCAGCAAAAGAGTTGACATCAAGTAAGAACTCGCACTTCCCGTTAATGAAACGGTTCTGCATACCACAGCCACACCACTTCTCTTTTTCATGTCACCAAGTCCAATACTGGATCTAATTGAGTGATTCTGTAATTGTGATACAAGATATGGCGTATTAACATCAGTGGTACTGAGATGGTGCTGCAACTGACAACTAATGTGATGTAGCCAACGGATTTCGTTAAATCATTTTTTTTTTTAGAGCAGAAGAAAACACGAAGGTGGATATGAATTTTGTTACAGTGATCAGATCTTCAAAATCATTAAACATGTTATTTCTACAGAAAATATTGAATATAACAACTTATCTACATTTTCCATAAAGTATATTAAATCAAAACTAACTGTTCAAGTTATTTTAACTGTCGACTGATAAAATATCGAATGGTGTATCTTAACTGAAGGCATGTTATCGTATTCAAAAGACAAGCGAACACACTTTTTTTTTTCCTGATAAACATTATTTAAAAAGTCGCTGATTAAAGGTTAGGAAATCAATACCAAACTTTTGGTTGATTTCGTTTTCATTGCAGTCCCTGCGAATAACAAACGGAGGATATGCTTAGCAAACATTTTAATAAAAAGTTCCACATGAAGAAGAAAAAAAAAAAGCAACTCAACCCAATATTCCATAAAAAGAATTTTATTTTTTATTTTTAGAAAAACTTTTATCTTGGGCGAATTCAGCGAAAGGAACGTTCTGACTTTGCGTAAAATCATAGCCATCTTGAAGCTTTAGATGAAAATTAATAATTTGTTGAATGAAGGCAAACTAGGTGAGTACATCATTTTAAGTAATCAGTAAGTTATTTACTGATTTGATTACATGTACCCCACTGTTAGATTACAACCTCCAGTTGTACCTGAAACGTAAGTGGAAATAGTTTTGTCTAAATCAAATCTCTTCGAATAAAATATTTATGGAGTGAAATTTTGCTCTGAATCAAACGGCTTGAGATAATTTACTACAAACAAGCTGTAAGAGATAAATGGCAAATTCAGTCATTTACCAAGGCAAATTACATCAAACATAAAATTCATCAACTTACAAGAAAGTTATTTGCATACATCAATTCAGCCTGTTTACACATCTTATTACACTCTAATGATTTGCAACACCAAATCCAACACCTGGATTCACATTTGCTCTGCCTTCCCAATACCGATCCTCAGTTCACGATCTTTGCGACTAAACCAAGATTTCACTCAAACACATTGTTTTCTTTGCTTAAGTATAAAACAAGTTTTCGACCGAAATGCTGCATGAAGTCAAACTGAGAGCATATTTATTGTCTGTGCTTAAAATATTACCCTAAGTTATGAAATTAAAAAAAGAACTTTAAAGACACTTTTCTTACACAATTCGTACTAAAGAGTAAAAAATAGTTTTGTTTATGCACGACTGAAAAGAAAAGCATGGGGCGCGTTCTCATATACCCTAGTCACTTTATAAATTCTTCAACTGGGGCGCTCCATGCTTTTTTTAGTCATGCATAAACAAAATTATTTTTTTACTCTTTAGTGCGAATTGTTTAAGATTAACGCAAAGATCTCCAACACAAGATCGCAGCACTATCTCCGTATATGTCTAATGTATTTTTATCGTTGCACGAAGTTTCAATGCTGCTCCTACAAATTCAAGCCTAGAGAGTTCAAATTTTCACGGAAGAAAGTTCACAACCATTTTAAGAGTTCTATCCGTGCCGATTTTTTTATTTTCTTTCTTGTTCATTGTTGAAATCACTTCATTGTTATTATGGATATCCAAACCTATAACAATGAACAAGAAAGAAAAAATCGACATAGACTTTTGAATCGGTTATGAACTTTCTTCCCTGAAAGTTTGAACTCTCTAGGCTTGAATTTGTAGGAGAAATTTCGTGCAACAAGAAAAATACATTCAACATATACGGAGATAATGCTGCCATTTTTGTTGGAGATCTTTGCTTTACCTTAAGAAAAGTATATCTTTAAAAAGTTTTTTAATTTTCTTTTTCTTATTTCGGTATTCGGATACTTTCTCTCAAGTTAATGTTTTGTGATCCAAATCCTAAAGTGTTCTGCAACTAGTCAAACCCAATATCGTTGCAGGCTAGTATTTAATTTAGGATAAAGAACTTCATATTAAAAAAAAATATTAAAATATGCTTTTAATATAGATAAATATATAGAAATATATGAAAATAACAATGGAGTAGTGTACTGTCCCCGACTTGCGTCGCTGCGCAAAATTTTATCACTGTGAAATGAGTTAAATTAACGTTGCACGATTTGAGGACACCATGAATCATTGTGAACTAGAAAAGTCTGTAAAAAAGCGCGAATTTGAATAGTTTTGTTAACGTCTTAATTTACAGTATGCAGTGTGTCTCTATATTTTTGACAGACAAAAATACCAATATCGAATATTTCCATGTTTCCTTTCATCGTTTGATCGTAAAAAATTACAAATAGTTTAAATTAGTCATTTGTATACGACGTGCGGACCCAAACCAAAATACAAAACGTTTACCTTTCACTAAACATTTTTTTCATGTAGGGGTCTATTGATTTAAAAACAATTGACTTGTAGAAGAATTTCAGATCTACAAGAAAAATGGGAAATGGTGGACTAGAAAACGTAATACTTTTTTTTTAAAAAAATAATGTAAAAAATGTTCTAAAACAATCAAAAATCATTATTAATAACGATAAATAAAAGTTGAACAACAGACATTACACGTGTAAGAACCAATGCTTGCCGAACCCTGCGCATAAGATTGAGTCTCGCCCATCAGGTCGATAAATTGCATCTGCTTTTGAAGTTTGAACTTGAAAGCCCGGAAGGCGATGAAACAAACAAAGTATATTTGACATCTGACAGGCGGAGAATAGGAGGGTATAGTTCGAAGTTTCTCCACAGTTTTTCATTGAGGTTAACAGCATTTTTATACGAAGTTAATGCCAAAAGACTGCCACTGCCTCGTGGCTGCGAGAAGCATTTATTCAAACTCATACAACAACAACATGCTAATCGTAAATTTCATTCTGATGGGAATTCATCTTTCTGACGAACAAATTTTCCAGTAATGTCAAGTACAGAAGAGCGATGGAGAAATGTTCGAAGCAGAATTGGCACACAAATACAACAAATTAACATTGATAAGAAAAAAATATTTATAGCTACACACACAGATTTACCACTACTTACATACTACAGATGAAAAACACGTGACCTATGTTTCTGATGGCGTTGACTGTATATCCTCACAGTCCCACTTACATTCACTGAATGCTCTGTTCAATCGCATAATTAGTTTATCTTGATTTATCAATTCGTTCCGGTGAATTGACCTCTTCATTCGCTAAGTTCATTAACAAAACATGTGACATATATGCTAGTGACAGTCGGTCATGTTAACATGAAGCTTTCAATTCACAGTATGACTAAGGAGAGCTTCATGACATTAGCATTTTGTTATTTCTTCCGTGAATTTCCACTCGGATTTTGGAGCGGAAAGAGTTTCTCTTGCCTGGGAAACGAAAACAAAGCAAGCATCCTCCTCAACTTGAGAATTAACATATGGGCACAATAACCTAAAGCTCCGAAAATGCAAAACATCTTTTCAACAATACAACCCCTTCATATCCGGTGTTTGGATATTGAGCAAGAATCAAGGGCTTCATGAATAAATAAAATCAAAACACTAAGTTAATTATTCTTCTTCGATTTTTTTAAAGTTACAGGTGGCCCTTGTTTCACTCCAAATATTAGTTTTGACTTATGAGGTAGTAGCTGCAATCTTTATTTTCTTGACGAAAAACACAATATTACAGTTTATAAGTTCGCAGTATAGTTTACTACCATTACAAGAATATATGAACTTTTTTTTTTAAACTCTCTTTTCTCATTTAGATACAAAAATCTATATGATGAAGTTTATGACGTCGTATCCATGTTAAATTTTTAATCTTGAATAACTCTTAAGACCATTCTTTTAGATATTTCTACATCTATGGTACCACTACGAACTTACAGCTGTAAAAATTATATTTCGTAGAATTATATTTATAGAAGGCGCTGTGTTGATGTTTTCTTGCTTTCTTTACGGTTTTTTCACAGGTGTTTTCTCCTCCATCCCAAAATTCTGGTCTTTTTTCTAATTTTACATTATCCGTTCACCCAACTGTAATATAAACTGGCGTCTAAACCAAAGCAAGAAGAAAAAAATAATTTCACCGAGAAACCGTAGCTCAGTTTCTAGCGTGTTGGCTTTGCACTGAGGCGCTCCTATGTTCAAATTCAGAGCAGACTAATATCGGGAAGGTGCCTTCACAATAGACCCTAGCCCCGACCGATCCCCTAGCCTATCCCGTCATGACACAAATGAATATGTATTGAATTATTAAATAGAATATCCATGCATGAATACAAAGACCCTGAACCACATAGGATATAAACACACTTCACTACATGCCCATATCTGCTTTTCTATTCTCGCTTCAAAATCATCCAAATAGCCCTAATTTTATCTACAGAATCCAATGGTTCAATCGCATTATTACGAGCACAGATTATGGCAATAATAACTCAGAATAATATCGTACATGTTAATGTTGTTCAGTACTCCCATTATCATAATTAATCTTTACAACACAAGGCCATGGAACTGAATTAACTATGAAAAAAGATCTGAAACTACTGACGCAAAGAAACTCATTTCCTAACGGTTAAGACGAAGAAGGAAGAACTAAAACATAAATAGACGTAGGCGTAATAATAATAAAAAATAAAAAGGAGCTTTAAAGGTTCATCAACTCACGTAAAAACGCAAAAAAATCATTCATCATCTTAGGCAACGCTGCTTAGTCCATTGCATTCAGCATTGTAAAGCATGTCCGGAAGGCGAATGTTCTTAAAGATAAAACAAGAGCATAAAAGCCAATTAGAATATTCTTCCTTTCAAGCTACTTTATCTGAGCTTCTTTTAAGATAGACTGTTCTGAAGAAAAATGGAGATCCTTATCAAAGATTAAATAAAGCGGTCACCGGAATCATACGGAGGAAGCGTCTTTAAAAATAAACCAAAAAATAAATTAAAGATGTCAGATTCCTATTTTTGAATGACATTTCAAAGCAAATCGTATATGATTAATATGAAATATCCCTACAAACTGCGTTATTAATTGAAGATCCCGGCCGTTGAAGGTTATATAAAGAACAGAATGTGAATTTAAAAAATCTATTGCAAAACTAGCTACATTAGCTTCGGACATTTGAAAAATAAGTATGAAAGTTATACTAACACCATACCAAGATATGCAGGTAACTGATTGAATACTAAAAATGTGGGCTATTATCATCTACACCCGAGGCCTTCCATTTTTCAACTTCTCTTCCAATGTTCCTCGCACGTTTTCATGCTTAGAAAATTCAGTAGTTCTTGGTTTTAGAAAAACCGGTTAGAATTATTTGAATCAAACTTCCGAATCCTACGAGAGCACGCATTAGAGAAGATTTTCCATTATTTAGTGACTGAAAAAAGTTGACATGTTCATATCATGAATTGTTCACATGCTTTACGCCAACTGTTTGGACTGCTATCTTTACTTAGAAGAACTTTGGAAGTGGCGTTCCATTTTTGATTCCATATTTCCGATATTCCGAAATCATAAAATTGGGGTTCAAATTCCGGAATCCACACTTTCTGACACCTCTATGCATTCTGTCCGATGATTCACGTATTCGTTGTACTAGTAGCAGCAACAGCGAATGTATGGAAGATTGAATTGTTATCGGACAGTCAGCTAATGGCTGAGCGAGGACAGTGTTATCGGCACAAATTTAAAATACAAATCAACAGCCCCCGGCTCTAGTGGAAAAAATCCCGTAGTTCGAATCATATTGAAGATATGGTGTAGATTCGAACCTTACTCACACCATATCGCCGGTTATACGATACATATCCAAACAGTATCTGTGCTTACTTTTCACTTGTTACGAGCATATTTGTTTTTGGCAAGTTTGTGAAATTAAAATACATATATCACAACCACGGCCCGCGAGATTAACCTTTTAAGCAACACCTGTCGGTAATATGGTTGCAGATGCATGCAATGAGAGATGTCGCTGGATGCAAGACATGACATAATGTGTGTGTGCCTAACACTTCCAGCTGAACACTCATTTCCTCCGGCATTAGCCCATGTCACTAAATCCATTTTCAATAAATCTACTACACAGCTGGAATCTCACCAAACTCATTTGGAGCTTGCCCAATCAGGAAAGCGCACTGTCGTATTTTTCTTTTTCTCTCTGTGTTAATATTTTGAAGTTGATTAGTTGACACGCTATAAGAAATACTTCTTTTTAGCTTAAAGTAACATCTGTATTGCATTTAAAACTTTAAGAGATTTTAGAGGTCAAACAAATAATTCAAACATGCGTGGTAGTGCATTCCAGCTCAAAACTGAAGCAAACAGTCTTTTTTGAGTAACGATTACAATTTTACACGAATGAGAGCATATGCCAGAAGTGAAGTAAAGCTATCCCCTGTGTGACCGCACGCACCGTGAAAGGCGCATGGGAGATGTGGAGGTAGCGCTCCACATATTCTCGACCTATGACACAAACTGAGGTGGAGTGGTAGTCCCACGCTCGACTGCCTTTACTTCCAAAGGTGCCTAAGAATGCCAAGGACACTCTGGTACTCAATTTAATAGGAGTGCACTTCAGAGCTTCTTGCATGGAAACACTGCGAGAAAAGTCTCCTGGCCAGGATTCGAAGACGAGTCGACCAAGGTAAGTCAAACGCGCTGGCGCCTGAGCCACTGCGACTTCTATATATATATCATAAGTGGAATTATGTGCAATGCACACAACAATTTAAGAAACAATTTCCCATTTTAAATTCTGAAGAGAAAGTATACACTATTATGAGATAAATCTATCATAGATCATGTGCTCTTGTTAGGAATGGAAGAATATGTTAGTTATTAATAGAAAGAAACTACGAACAGTTTTCTAGCTGAACAGTGTAAGATGTATTTAGTTATTACAGCATTAAGATCTTAAAAAAAGAATATTGCAAGATGCAACATTCAGTGCCGGTCTGGTGCCATCACGGACCCTCTACTACAGATGGTTGTGGCTCCCACGATCGAGAAACTTGTCAAAGCGCATCTTCGGTACTTACGACAATGATGATTAAATGTTTATGAATTATTTTAAATCTATTATTATATTATATAACGATAAATGGCAAAGTAAGAAATATTTAAGCAATATAACGTAGATATAAATCATAATGTAAGTTTCGACGTAAGTTCGTTCAACACTGTACCGTATGATGTGATATAGGTATGAGTGAAATAAAGAGGGAATCCAGGAAGTTTGGGTGCAGGAAGGATCGGTGCAAAGATTAAAATACCTTTTCGTTATAGGAAAGCTGTTAAACTATGAACCTGACCTTATTGTTGGTCGGTTAATACTCTTATTGATCCATTAATTAATTAAATTATTTTAAATTAAACTAGCAATTTGCTTTAAAAATTAGGTTCGTGAACAGACCATTCAAGTGTAACGTAACGCACCGAAACATCCTAGACCCAAATAAAGAGAAATGTGTTGCATAACTTCATCACGTCTTCATACAGCGCAGTGGTAAAATTAGGCGAAACCTCCAATGCAACTATATCTCGTACTTTTTCGGGTCCAACCAGGAACAATCAAGCAGTAAGCTCTTGTTGGATACAAACCATTCTTCTATACTTTTACTCGCACAATCGAGAATGTTAAAGTAGATTGCTCTGTATTTCTGATCATGCGACTGATTTCTAGCCTCGTCAGAAGCTTGTTCACAAGGCATTCATTCTCTTCACCTTGAGAATTCTTTTTCTAGAATATCATGTATATCGACTTCCCCATTCCTAAAATAAGTTTTGATATCTTTAACTAAGGATTTACACTTGTCCTGAAATCTTCTAAAATTTTTGTCACTTCTTTTTCTTCAAATTTCGTGTAATAATGTATCTACTGAATTCCAGGCCTTTGTATAGTCTAAAGATTTACTTTGCAGAAAGATGGACACAGGAGAAGTAACTGAAAACATATCTTAATCTAGCATGACCACGGTTAAAAATAAATTTTCGAATTTGCACCACTGTCCAAGAAGAGAGCGCTGTCCCTGTAAATTTTATTTTGCAATCAAAACTGGCTGTTGTCACATCTAACAATACTGATAAAAATGTAACAAATTTGCAATCAACTCGATCATCATGTAAATCCATTATCGATGACAGGGCTTAGTTTTGCCCACCCAGAATGATGTTTCTTTGTGTGTTTCTCCCATACGAAAATTCTCTATTATGAACTGCTTAAAAAGCAAGCGGATTCTTCCACAATCCCGAACAAATGTTCTTCTTAGAGGCACTTTACAGTAGAAGCTGCTACAATCAAATTTAGAACGTGTCACATGCAATGAGTGTACATAATATCTGGGTTTTCCTTCTTCAGATGTGCTTGTAGGCCATTGTTGCATCCTTTCATATTACTGGCTCCATCAAAAGAGCATGCAACCATATTTGAGAGAGATATATTAAACTTTTCAAGTGCTGATTTTAAATAAAGCTTCGCCAGAAGTATCTTCTGCTATAGTTCAATCAAGAAGTCTTTCACAGATTTTTCCCTGGAGAACATAATGAACACAAGGCTACTTGTCCATCACTGCTATATCTTAAATAGTATCTACCGTAACACTAAATATTATGCTATTTTTTAAATCCTTTATAATAATATTTTGCCCTAAAAATCCTATTACTCTTATTGTCTTAGTTATGAAACCTTTAGACAGGAAAGTAATACGAGTTCCTCTTCCAGCTTGTGTTATTCTCTTTTTTCTTAACTTTTCTGCTTTCTTTTTCTTCTTAAATCAGCATTTTTCTCTCTCTTACTATCGGCAATACACTGGTTTACATGCGTTCCCAATATGACATCGTATATTCTGCAATAAGTAACACTAATTTGAAAAAAAAAATACCATGATTTCCCTCGTTTTCCAGAGAGAATGACGTTTCTTCATTGCCCCTGTAAACTAGTCCTTGTCTATCAATAAAAAGTGTAATATCTATAAGGCGTTGTACAACCTGTCTTCTTGTCTGAATATGCTTTTCTCTTTGCATCACTTGTTTATCACTCAAAAGTGTCCCTATATCACCTCCTTTATAACTGAAAGGCCGCTGACATAGTTGTGATGGCACTTAATGACATAGTTGTGATGGCACTTAGATTTTCTTGTTCCTTCACTGCTCGTATTTAAAAAAAAATCTGATAATTAGGTTCATTATATTTTAAATATTTATTTTCCTATGCGCCCGGACCCTGCACAAGGCTTTCAGGCCCTCGGCGATTGCCGACCAGCCGACCTAGCTAGACCGGCACGTCGCATAATGTATATACTAGTAACATGCATAATTTTATTCCTTCTTGCATACAGTACACAACGTGTATGTTAAGACAGGACACTTCGTTATAGAAGCGATCATTCATTCTGTACCGAACGTAAAATTTCTGTTATGCGTTTAGTAGAACACAGCCCTCTCCAAAACATGAAAGCCTTAGGTTACCATACGTTTTCTTCAAAACCACAGATATGTGGAAGGAATGTCTGTGGTTTTGACCAAAACGTTTGCCACTTCTTTGTGTACTATTCTTCCCTTCCTTTCCCTTTTTCTTCTTCCTTCCTATCTCTCTTTGCAAAAAGATATGACCACTTTTCGCTTCTGATATCTGCTTCGAGAAAGTGGCAACGCCAGATGATTTTTTTTTGTCGGAATCTTTCTGGTGGTCGTGTCAATGTTTGGTTAACCGTAACTAATGGGGGATCCGGTTTGCTGACCGAAGGCTTTTATGCTCTGAAGAGGGCTATACACTTCGACAGTTCCTCACAAAACGTTCGATAGTTACTAACGATAGAATAAGGCTTCCTTTTAACTTTTGTAAAGAACGCAATTGAACCAGTAATAGAATAAAATGATAATAATAAAAACAATAAAGCGTTCTTTGTTCCCGAAAACATCAGGTTAGGTTCGAGATATGGATTATATACTAGACATAACCAATTATTAGATAACTGCACTTTTTTTCTCCCTAAAAATCACAACTTCTGACTATACATAAGGATGAACTTGAGGTTTTATCACTGAAAAACAATTTTTGAAACATCCATGCATTAAAAAAATGCATGATATTTTCGCGAAATCCACAGGTTTAATAAGTTTGTTTACAATATACGAGAACAAATACGGAATTCCATAAGTGATTTAAACAGAGATAGAGAGAAAAAAATAAGCGGGAGTATTCAAGCGATCGTTTCTGATGAGTAAATGCTTTCACAAAGGACTATCTGTATGTATGCTACACGAAACAACGTCCCTCGGTTCTTCCTATATTACGCTGAGTGCAATCCGGCTACTAATTTTATATCACAAATTATTGCTTCTTTCCTATCCATATATTAGTGTAAATTTCAATACTACTATTTACTAAAAAGAGAACGAAGTATCCTGTAAGAATCCCCATAATCGCCCCCCTTTCCCCTTTCTATCTACGCTTTCGATGCCGTCAGAAAGTGCATGGGACAAACGACTCTAACAATTTATGTAAATGTCCAACACTTCTATGTAAGACGCAGAAAGAGTTGATAGAAAGAGAACAAATACACATTTTATATTTTTCTCTTTTATTCCAAAGCAACGAGAGAATTAAAAGCTTATATCATTCTGCAAATACACCACGCTCCAATATTGAAATTCCATTCAGCAGTAGCTGTCGAACGGGAAAATTCAATCAAAGCAACGAAGAAAAAAAAAAAAGAAAAAAAAATCACTCATCGATTCTACTTTCAGTTGGTTTTCACAGTTACATTATTTCCGTCGAGGACTGGTTTAGAAACAGGGTAACAGAGTTTAGAGCAAGGAGTACAATTTTACGTTTTCCTTTCCGTTAAAAAAAAAGTGTTTTTTTTTTTTTCATTATTATTTATTCCCACATCACTTTTTGACTGGGGAAATGGAGTCACTAGCTTTCTCTCCTGTTCGGCCAAACGCACATTTGCCAACTGTCCTAGCTGATAGTATTTAATCAAGATAATCTTAAAATAATTTTGACCAAATCGGAAGTATCGTGTTTCACGAATTGGAACATCAAGAATTTTCAAGGATCACGAGAATGGACACACTGGATTTCCGTATGGCGATGCAACAACAAACCCAAAAGAACTAAGGACAGGACCTTCTTCCAAAAACCGGTCAAGCCCATTTCTACTTTCCAAGATCACATTTTACTTGCACAGGATATTTAAAGTATGCCGCACCTTCGGGTGAAAGAATCAGCCACATCAAATTTCACACAACCTCCCTATCGTTGAAAACGACGCTTCGCTGATTCACATAAAAAAAAAAAACTTGCTCCCTCCGTAAAACTCTCATATTTGGACTTGATCGGTTTATGCACCGAGATCTTCAATTATAACGCTTACCGCGAAAGTTATGTCGGATTTCCACGTGGTCTGACTGCATTAAGCACGATGATGAATCCTTGACAGGACGTCCACAAGCCATAGAAAACGAGGAATTCAAAGCATTTAATGTTTGGCTGCGTCCGAATCTGAACAAATTGTCTTGATATCGCTTACCGTTTGCCCGCTCCGATCATTACGGAGGACTGCTTCAATGCAATAGCCTCCTCGTTCGGTAACGAGTTGGCTAATAACAGACGTAGATGCCAAACCGTCGCATTTCACGACAAGTGTTTCCTGTAAAAGTTGTTTCTTTTTCAATAATGATTCCAAAGCAATATCAATTTGAATCCCTTTCCATTTGAAATTTTGCAGTTGACTCCCCCCCCCCTCCGTGGAGGTATTCTCGCCACGCCACTGGACATGGAAGCATCAACATTTGATTCCTCACATACGCTTTGGTGATTGAATTTTTTGTTTGAAGTGTCTATGTGAACTACGAGCCGAGACACATACCTGGCACGGGTGGTCTGATACACCCTGTATATATATATACGAGCCTCCTGCGTAGCCTAGTCAGTAACACGCTCGACTTCAGTGCTATTCCCGGTGGGGGCTCTAAAATTTCGATGTTGACCCAGGATCGTGAGGACAATTGGGGAGCTGCTGTGAATAAAAGACAGTGGCGATCACAGTGAGAGCTTCGGCTCTCCTCTCCCAACCGGTCTAGTCAGAGTGGGAGCAGTAGACCAACTCCTCCCTCCGAGGAGAGGCCTTATCCAGTAGTGGATCGAATATGACTGTGATATATATATTTAAAAGACAACATTAGGCCAGTCAAACAAAAATATCTGAAGAGAATAGTGGAAGTGAAATACTTATAACAAATTTTAATCACGTATGACAGAAAATATGGCCAAAGTAAATGAATTGCGCTAGTCATATATACATACACCTTTCTCTCCTTAAAAATGGGAATCCCCTTCAAATAATGTACCATATTGCAGTTTTAAGACGATATTTCCTTCCACCATTCTCTTTTCTAAATATCAGATTTGAAAGTACAAAAATGCACACTTTACTAGTTTAAAAGAACGTTTAATAAATTAGAACAATTTCACAGAACTAAGCTAAGTTTTCATCAATAATTATGAGCGCCTTTTAAGTTTATATTGATTTACTAATTGTTATTAATCTATTATTCATTCAATGACTTACTGTTTTCTGCTTTAATTCGTATAAATTCTAATAAATATTTTTTTTTTATTCTAACTCCTTATTACAATACCAGTTAATGTTTTAAATATGTATAAACTGCTTCGCCTATTACGCATGTCGGAACTCAAAATATCTTTTAAACAAGCATTTAAAAAAATCACGAAAAATCTAACTTTCAGAGTGAAGTACTAGTTTCCAAACGCTAAACATACGTTATTGACTATGTAAAATTATTAATAAAAATATACTTACTTCCTCATGAACTAAAAATAAACTCCTTTTCATTTTACGAACCACACATCTGCGAAATTACTTCAGGAAAAATAATGAAGGTCTAAAAACAACAAAATCTTAATTATCTCTCCTCTTCATTCGTGGAGACAATTCTAGTTTTAGCAGTTTATAACACTATCCGTAATACACTATCTACAGGGCTTTTCTAATATAAAGTTCAATTTTCTTATTTTTTTAAAAAATAGTTGTGGATCCTTATAACTAATGTTCCTCCCCTCTCCTTGTTTCTTCTATCTTTAGCGATTAAATGCCCGTGACTGTGTCTGGTTGTTCGACACGAGATTCATCGGAATTTCACCGCTGTACGGAACATTCAACACACCCGGGCCATGATAATCGTATTCTGTTTCCGTGACGCTGTTATTTCCTCTGTCACTCGTCTCCCAATGTCCTGGAGGAAACATGTTAGAGACATGTGGATTCACTTCACTCATATCTGCAACTCCAGCGTCTTCGGCGATATCAACATCAGTGAGATGAGGCTGAATATTTAGCGTCGCAAGTACTGGATGATTTCTATTCTTCTGACTCCATCTGTATAAAGTCGATACAGATGGGAGAGGAATTCCAACTTCTTGTGCTAAATGGTTGTACGCTTTTGTAGACAAGGCACGCAACTTCAGTGCACGAAAAATGTCTTCGTCGCTCCAGTGGACGTGTCGTCTCCCCGACGTTAACATATCTATTTGTCCTGGGGTAAAGATTTGCCCAAGAATTCGAGAAACTTCCTGTTTTAGCATCTTGTCAAATCCACTTCGAACCTTGAGATTTTGTAATTCACTCTCCAAACACCGGATCTGATTATTTGAAGTGATTTTATATGACCATAATTCTCCTTGTACACGTTCTTTTTCCTTGTTACTCTCCATTAATTGTTGCTCCTTTACTGCAAGGGCATCACGAAGTTCCTGCTTTGCCCGACGGAGCTCGTTCACTTCATCTTGCATGCAGCTATTCAAGGGAACGTCTTGATACAGCTGCGTTTGAATATCTTGGAAAGGACTTTCCTCCATTCGTATACGAGGTATAGGTAACAACGGCGGTGGAACAGGTGAGGAACACATTCCACGACCATTCGTCTCTTCGGTATTACTAACTGGACTGGACAACGAAACTGGTAAACCACTGCTGTCACTTTGGAAGGAGCTACCACGATACATGTCTTATACGAACTAACATACACCAGCACTCACTCTTAACTGCCTTCTTACTAATTGATTTGCACTAGAACATTCAATGTCTTTCTTCTTGGTGAGTGAGTCATACGTTGTTGAAACGTTCATTCTACCACTGACGGTAACTTCGACAGCACCAGAGAAATTTTTATTACGTTCTGTCTTTCTTGTTCATTTCTATCCCCTAAATGTACCCGTGTATGAAACAACACGTATCATCTCTGAACTTTTTGACCTATCTAACCATAAAAAGATAGCACTGAGGAAAAATATCGTCGATTGCATTAAACACATTCATAGCATCGAAGGAAATTGTACGTAAACAGGTGCAGGAGAACCGACCAGTAGGCCATTTGAGGACAAAGATTTTCTTATCTACTACATTAATGACTTTTGTATGAGGAATGTAAGCTTGTTACCAAAGACTTCTTGTACACGATGACGCAATACAAAATTCTTCGATTCCAACATAAAGAATAATGCAAGGGTGGGGTGCCGAATTGATAACGCTTTTGCATTGTTCCATAGTAATTTGAAAACACAGCAACGCATAAATATCACTACGAGGAATTTCTTGGAACGTTAAGTCATTATTATATTTGTTACTAACAAATAAGCACATACGCCTTCTCTCAATTTATCCAAACATATTAAATACTATACATTCTTTTATATTCGGAGGTCCCTTGTAGATACGAAAGTCTCCTCCTAGTATAACACGCTTCCCACCATCAACTTGAAGATTAACATTACTGTTCAAAGTTTTCAGACATTCTCGAAAAAAAGAAAAAAAAAAAAGAAAACTATAGCTGTCTGGAAATTTCCACCACCTGGCTAATAAAAAACAGTCCTTTTCAGTTTTCAGAAAAAGAAGAAAAAATATAAAAGCCTGAAGGAAGACCTGAACACAGGGTTGTTCAGTTAGAAGTCCAGTGATTGGACTAAACTACCAGTGATAAGCACTAAATTAAAACTGTTTCGAGGTTAGCAATACGTTGCTCGAACCACGAGAACAAAGTTACTCCAACGATTTATGCCATGTTTTAATAGCTTTCTATTTGTCAATTAAGGATCCCAATCCCATTCACTAAAAGTATTTTCAATTTCTGCTATTTTTTTTATAAATGACGGCAGCAAACACTTGATCAGAACCTCATGTTTGGTTACGATACGAAACCGTTATCTCTTTGTGAATGTGCGAAAAATCATATTGAAACTGAAATCTGAGAACCAATAACAACTGAAAAGAAATCTGTCGGTGTTTCTCAAGGATTACTTTGAAACACTCCTAGGCATATCAAGGACTTACCCAAAATTTTCAACAGTGAAGTTCAATGCAGAAAACAAACTAAAGTTATTATAATGTAAAATTACTAACAAAACGAGTACATCTGCATATCTAATATGAGATCTTCGATGCATTTAACAAATCGAACAACTGATATAAGTGTCTCAGGCTTGAGAATCTGATAATACAGATCTCACCAATATGGTGAGATTATTGGGTAGCATCAACTCACTAGCCTACAACCCTTATGAATAACTCACAAACAAAAATGTACACACAATGTCACTTGAATAACCAGGTAAATTATCTGACTGTACTGTTATGAAGTATAACACTTTTACAGGATAACGAACTTCGAATTTTATTGTATGGAACTTAATCACCAAGACTTACATTAAACATATTTCATTTCTGATTTTTAATTTTCTGCAAAAGAGTTACGTTTTGAAATGACACCATATGGACTAGGCAGGTTATGCACTAAATGGTAAATCATTGGATACAAGTACGAATATTATGAAACAAATTTTGCTTTGTTTATTTACAAGTAGGGGTGGAATGGGGGCGTGTACCCACCTTAGAATTTTAGAAGGAAGCGTGTACCTACCTGAATCTTGGAACAACATTGTGTATACGGTGGGTACACGCCGTGTACTTAGCTATTTGAAACCCAGCAGGGAAACAGGGGATGAAAGGGACGATCAAAACGGATTTATACGATTGTGCATGAATCGTATAACTCCGTCTTGTGCTATCTGCAAGAAAAAGTAATAGTAATTAATTAACAATCGATTAGATCCACTTCGATTGTCCTTTTCGTTCCCTGTTTCCGTTTCTTACACGATAACTGTTTAATACATCAAATAGAAGCAAATCTAAACAGTTTACGTTCATTTTCTGACATCATAGTTTAAGTAGAGAGGAGCGGGTAAGATTTAAGTAGCTAAATCAGGCTAGAATGTAAATATGTTCATAAGTTACGGCTTGTTTTAGTGTGTACAGGGTATCCGAAGAGTCCTGTCCCATCTCCTTTGAACTGCGATTGCAAGAACAAAGCGTGACATGAGAATGTAGGTTGCACACAAATAAAGTGTCATCTTTGTATATATTTTTCTGAGGAATTGCAATATGCCACATATCTAATTTCGCAAGTTAGATAAGGAAGAATCCTATAAGGTGAAAATAAAATAAATGACCAAGGTCTTTGATGCTAAAGGCGGCGCCAGGGCACCTTTTTGGAAGTTGTAAGTTGTATATATATTTACGTCTAGAGGGAAGATTTTACGGAGCAAGACGAAGTAAAGCCTGGGCATTTTTTTTTTTTTCGGTAGGAGTGCACTACTGACTCCAGCACATGATCTAGAAGCATCCTCACTCGAAATGTTATTAAGTTTCTTTGTCAATTTGGAAGTCAAAAGCAGAAAGACATTGAAAATCGAACTTAGTGCAGAATTTTAATGAAAATATTTTCCAGACTGTGTACTATTTAGCTAAAATAACCGATCATTTACTTAACACAAATCATTGAATCAATTAGAGAAGTTCAATGGTGACCAATTTTCCACTTATGAAGGACTGCTAATAAAATTGTGTTATATTGCTGAGGAGATGAGGAAGCGCATTGTCGCTCATTAACTTCAGTCA
Organism: Lepisma saccharinum; assembly: GCA_022664845.1. Lineage (NCBI taxonomy): Eukaryota > Metazoa > Arthropoda > Insecta > Zygentoma > Lepismatidae > Lepisma > Lepisma saccharinum. The sequence continues at coordinate 21,467 of JAGDQP010008725.1, read as the reverse complement.
TCTGCTAAGTTGCCTGTGCTGATGATTTCAACTATCAGTAAAAATCAAAATTAAGTTTAAGTGGCGAGGAACAAATTCTACGCTTATCTTCAACAACCTGGTACATTGTTCTTGCTGCCATCATGTCTTTCAAACAAATGGCGTTTGAAAGCTCAGCAAGTTTCGCCATTCATCAGCTGAAAAAGGTAGGTTTGAGGCGACAAATGAAGCCTTCCGCAAATATGGCCTTTAACAGTTTCTCTTGCAGGTGAAATAAAAATAAACTTGTTTGAAAGTAGCCTTTAACAGTGATTTGAACACATATCTTTGTAGATCACATTAGTTTTATGGCTCAATTAGCAATGAAATTACCGTTATTTGGAATTTCACTGAAATTATGTTTCCAGGGGGTTGCAAATTTTTCTCTTGCACAGGGCGCCATTTTGCGTGGGGACGGCACTGCATGGAACGAGCAGGGATCGAACCGACGATCCCAAGCACCAGAGGTGAGCGCTCTGCCATGTTTCTTTTTTTTTAAGTTCGGCCCTACCCGGGCTGTTTTTCTCTTGTTTCTTGACTGTATTGTACTTGTATTCTCGTCACAGCTGTCGAGATAAACACACAAACATCCACGCCCGAGGTGAGATTCGAACCCACGATCCTTGAGTCGACAGACTACCGAACTAGACCGCTCGACCACCTGTATCGGCTAACCATTGAGCCACGGGACATAGACTTTTAAACCGGGTCGTTCAGTTGCTGGTTACGTATTCTGACCACTAAACTACCCAGTCGCTCGGTGTAATAATTCACGGTGATTATTATTTTTTCCTGCTTGTACTGGAACTACATATCAACTCTCGAAAAATAAATATTCGACCAACCGGGTTAAGTGGCAAGACAGAGGTAGTATGTTTCCCGCAGGGCAGCGCTGCATCACTTGAACTATGAGTCTCTGTATATACATGCAAGGAACGAGAAAACAGCAAGAAGAAAAAAATCATGAAATGTTTCTGACTAAGAATGTGATTACTGAAGGTTTTTATATTAAACTTCTCCGAATTCATGCTACAAAGACTGTGGCTACGTGGACGAAAGACTGAAATCCTGGTCTAGTCTGCAGCTACTTTTCAACGATATGCAGAAAACGAGGAGACTGTCTCAAGCTTGCATTTTTCAAAGTAATTTTCGTGAAGGAAAGGGAAAGCGTTATAAGAAAACCTGTATAGTAGTCCGAAAGAAGCAAAATAATAATAATAAAAATGAGGAAGAAAAAAATCGAAAAAGTAGAACTGGCTGGTGTGTCACAACGAGAAGAGCGAAAAAGACGAAGAAGGGAACGGAGCGAGGCAATTTTCTATTCCGTCTTCACCACGGTAGCAATATTTCATTTCATAAACCGAGCTCCGGATGCTTGATCTACGAACGACCTTTTAAAAGTACGTACGAGAGATACCCTGCTTCCCGAAAAGCGAAAGGATGGAACTGCGAATGAAAACTACAGAACTGTCGACAGACTTCCTGAAGAAATAGAAAATGATCTACGATGGATTAGAGATTTGCGACTCTTACACGTCGTGTTGAGAACTGAAAGCAAATTTTCAGTAGTGAGGATTTTACAACATACAAAAATTGTAATTTTTATATGCATTGTCCAGAATACCTAACTAACGTGTAAGATACACTTTAACATTACTTAAAACTGGAGATTTACATTTACACTATGCCTATCTCAAAAATATGTTAACATAACTTTTAAATTACTGATTTACGCCACTTATCCTGTGTTTGTAAAATCAAGTAGTCAATGCTTAGATCATCTATATTTAGAAATATCTTGAAACTGGAATTCGAAAAGTGATATTGGGTCAAGTACAAGCAAACTAAAACTCTCGTACTGTAGCAGCAACTCGCGTTACATTTGTGTGATTTTGCGGTTCATCAACTGCAACGCATTTTTTATTTTTAAGAGATACAGTCATTACCGGTTTATCACAGTAGAACATGTAATACAGGCTACGGCTACCCCAGGGATTCCGCCAGGATTTTCAATTTTGGGAAGTGTAAAGTCAAAATTGGGAGGGTGTAAGTGGACTTTTGCACAGTTCTTCTTAATTTTTAAGTTGGGGGTGCTCTCGAGAATTTGGGAGTGACACCCCTACTGGGGGAGTCTGGCAGAATCACTACCCCCGGCCCGGCGCAATGGTACTTGTATTTTTCTTCCACTGAAACTCTTCCATAAAGTTTCTTTCCACTGGAAGCTTGCTTTTTGCCATCTGGTACACATTTTTCAATTTATAATTACGAGTTTTGCTTTTACACACCTTCTATATAAACGACTTACATAATTAGTAATACATTAACATTATATCAATAGTATATGAAACAGAAAAACTAAATACAGCAGCTGCTATCTGGATTTACCATATTTCATTACAAAACTTTTTCTTCAATGATTAGGGGGGGGGTATAAGTATAAAATGCACATAAAATATACATAATTGCCTCGAAAAATTATATTAAATTTAAGTATAAGTAAGAATTTCGGGGGATCCGTCCCCCACTGACTCCCGCAAATAACCATGTCCCTGATTCATGCATACCACGATGTATAAAACGACTCTGAAGAAGAAATCATCCAGTTCGTTGAACATGTAAAAACTGAATTAGCTAATATTGCTTCAAAAACTGAAGCAAACCTTCACAAGTTTAAATTGTACTGTCTTAACAGTTGATAATTCTTTGTGCTCATGTTTTCTCCAATGCTGCAGTTGTGTTAAAGATCACTCTAACAAAGAGACCGTCAACATTGTCATGCAGAAACTTACGCTAAAATTTTTCGTACGTGTCGATCAAAATAACACTCCACATAAAATTTGAGGTACCAATTCAAAGTGCAAATGGGCCAAAAAAATTGTCAAAAACCGGAACATTTTACTGCCATAATATGAATCAGGTTTGCTACACTGGGACAGAGTACTTGGTGGTGAGAAACGACCGCGCTTACTAGTGGAGAATGCAGAAACTAGTCGAGAGAAAAATGTCTGAGACGAGAAATGTACTCTGCAGTGGTTCTAATTTTGTATTCTCTACTTTTGCGCTATATTCTTGAAATGTACTTTTTAGTTACTTTCCTTTTCTAAAATCACATCAGGAATTTTCTGACTGACCTAACCGCTTGTCATTTCTAAACTCCAAATTCAAGGAGTATGGATTAAATAATATATATATTTCATGTAGTGGTGGGGAGAAAAGAAAAAGTGCCCAAATGTACTGTTGCAGCACACTCATATGAACTGATGCAAATAATTCTAGATTGCAGGGGCGGTTTCAGAGATAGGGGTGGAAACAATGTTTATGGTTGAATACTGCAGTTTAGAAGGGATTCCCATGACTGTCCTATTAAATGGCATTAATTCCTTGACAATGAAATTCTTACATTACAATACGTTATTCGGAACCCCTTCAACTTGAGTAGGGACTTTCGATTGTGGTTTACTAATAAACTAACACGGCTTGCGTCATTATCTGTCGAAATATGACATCACTTATCATGAGGCTGCTTTAACTTTGAACGGTTTTTAGCTCCAAAATACATTATTTGAAATTTCTTCAAAGGAAATTGTTTCTTGTTTTGATGTGAACAATCACCTCCCGAAGTTTCCCCCTTATTTCAGGGTTTGATTAATTGAATTGTTATTAACTTCCAAAATGAGCTGGTGAGCTTCTAAGGACGGAATCTGCAGTTTTTAGTAAAGTAAGCTCCGAACCACTCCGTTAATACACCCTGGCCACCATGCGCAATAAAAGTCAGAACGTAAGCTCTTGGGTAATGACGATTTAAATTTTATTAATTCTGAATGAAACTGAATTTCGAGGTCTGGCAACCCCCGGATTCCTTTCATACGCCTCTGATTGAAATGTATCTTGATTTGTAATGTTCCGTAACCACTAGTTGGTTCAACCTGCGATAAATGCATAAAGTAGGTTTCGATAGTTATGAACTACTCTTAACACAGTGATTCTGCCAGACTCCCCCCGTGGTGGGTGTCACCCTCAAAATCTCGACCCCCCAACTTGATTTTTTTTTCGATCAAAAATCGATAAAAACTGCAAAACTCCACTCACATCCTCTGAATTTTTACTTTGCACCACCAAACTGAAAATCCTGACGGAATCCCTGCTCTAACATGTTCTAGCAACACGATTTGCTCATGAGAAATAGTCTATCAGTCTTACTCGCACACGATTTACGCACCTGGAAACTTGTGTAGCATGTAATACTGCAGACACAACAGGCTACACGTAAGTTAGTTAATCTCAAATTGTGCCTTTATATTGCATTATTACAGTTGGGAATAAAGAACTCCAAGTTATAGACGATTATTTAAGAACTGATATTTGAAGTATTGGTTTATTTCCTATTTGTACATAACAGCTACTGTTATAACTGTTACGAAAAAAAAAGCACTAATGCCCATCCCTACTCCAACTGGCACTCGGCCAGTGTAGCCAACTGTATTTATATTATGGCAGTAAAATTTTCCAATTTTTCCCATTTTTTTTGGCCTACTTGCACTTCGAATTGGCACTTCAAATTTTGGGTGGAGTGTTATTTTGGTATAATCTACTCATACAAAAAATTTGAAGGTACGTTTCGGCATAACAATGTGGACGGTCTCCTTGTAAAAGTTACCAACTAAAATGGTAAACGCTTTTGTGGGAAAGAGGTTTTTTTTTTTCGTGTTGAAGACATTTCCACAGAACAAAGCTGGATTGTACATTTGTATACATCAGCGTTCACCACCGCACTTCGATTTCACTCGGATTTACAAAAACCTCTTCCCAACGAAGTAACATGACACAGATGCTTGTTTCTTCAAAACGCTTTCCAACCAGAAGTTTGCTCACCCAATTTCTTGTCTAGATATAAAATGGCAACTGCAGCGCCTCAGTCACTACTTGTAAACAAACTCTTAAGAGAAAAGGGGTTAAGTTTACATTGAGACCGCTTACTTGGTTTCCAGTCTGCAAAAATCAGTATCTTGCGAGGCAAGTGATTCGACTAATTTTATTGCACTTTTACTTTCTAAAAATAACATTAAAACTGCTGTTTCATCTTCCTTTCAGGAAGCAACGTCTGGTAGTACGGGAAGTGGGGAAAAATTAATTCTGGTCCTGTATAACACGCAACAAAGAAAAGTGATTCTGCTCCGAGCACTTCTAAAAAAAGACGTATCAGTCATACAGTTACGGGAAGCCAGTTTATAATAGGAGACAAGGTTTGGCAACCAGCAAAACATTTTAACATATTGACTTAGTTTTGATTCTGGGCACATAGATTATTTCACTTTTTTTTAACAAGGAAAAAAAAAAAAAGTTCACGTGTTGATAAAATTCGCAGTTTAGTCTCATACACACACTTTATGATCTTTGAAAGCGAAGACCTTACTTAGCAAAGGCAAACACAAACCATTTAACGGACACCACTAGGAGGGTCTCTAGCATTTCCTTTTGTTTGTTTACGTCATTTTTCAAATACGAACAGTTAAACACAAAATAACTTTCACGAAGAGTAGTTCTTTTCTCCTTGAATAATGAGTACTAGTGGAATGTTAGATGCTAAGGGCTCCAGCCAGCTCCTAGCATTATGTTTTTTCTTTAAGTATTTATGGGCCATTTTAATAACTAATGCTATCGCCCCGTTCGTAAAACATTAAACATTCCACAAACATACGTTTGTGCCCAGATTCGAATCAGTGATCCTACGATTCGTGAACCTGAAGCCGTCTCAGGCTACTTAACTTCATTCAATGTTTGTATGTGGTCTACTGTGCTAAATCCACGACGAAATCCGACTTGTTCCCTTCCCTGGTTAAAATCCAAGTCCCGTTCAATACAATGAAAATAAATTTGGTGAACATTTTACATAGAACTGACAGTAAATTAATTGGTCTGTAGTTTTCCACGCGTTCTTTGTCCTCTTTCTTGTGCAACAAAATGATAACAGCATTATTCCAACTTGACGGTATTTCTCTCTTCCTCAGGCACATTAAAAATAATTTCGCAAGTTTCTCTTTTTACCTCCCCATTTAAACATCTCTGCTTTGAGTCCATCTTCTCCTGGCGATTTTCTGTTCTTTATCCCTCGAAGTACTTTATCCACTTCTTCTTTTATTATGTCTGGAACATCTACATCGCTTTCTTCTGAGTCTTTATTTCCTAGCTTTTCTTCGGAGTAGTACAATTCTCTAGAAATTTTCAAATATTTTTTTATAATTTCTTCCTTATTTCGTGTTACGGTCCCGTCTGGTCTCTTGACTGCAATTATTTGTTTTTTCCCCATCATGAGCTGCTGTTTGGTTTTCTTCAGGCTCTTGTTTTCCTCGATTGTATTTCTTACAACATTTTTGTTATATCTTCGTACATCCTCTCTTATTTTCTTCCTTACGGTTATATTTAGTTCTGTGTATTCAATCTTCTTTATGTAATTTTCCTCTTCCTTCATTTTCTTTCTTTTCTTCATCAAGAGTTTAGTTTCTTCTGAGATCTTGCTCTCTTTTTTCTTTCTGGTGCCTCTTATTTCCTTGACTGTGTCTCTTATTATCTCGGTCAGTATTTTATTTCTGCTACTGATGTCTTCTGGTATTGTTATTGAAAAATGTCTGATTTTTTTTTAATTCTTCAAGTAAACTACAGAAAATCACTGTTCAGCCCCCTTTTGGGAGTCTCATTGTCCTTATGAGAGAATCAATGTTAAATTTTGGAAGCAGTTTTCTCCAATAATTATTTGTAAGGATTTTTCGACAAATGAGTATTGATAGTTATAAAATGCAACAACACTCATCTCTAGTACAGATATCTCGAACATTGGTTTCGGTAAGGCAATGGGCGTATCAAGGGTATGTGTGGTGTGTTAGAAAATCAAATATTTTATTTTGGGAATACCAGAGAGCGTCAAATTATTCACAAAATTCACAGAATTAGTGCTCCGATGCTCCTTGCATGTGACAGTGACTTATATGGGGCTACAGTCCCCCTCACGAAAATCACTTAAAAGGAACTCTCGATAAATATGTTTAGCAGAGATATGCAGTCAGAAGTTATTTTTTTGTAATCAATTAATGTGAAAACTGGCATCATTATAAAAAAAATGTATATATTTTTTAAAAAATTTGGAATGTTATTTTTGTAAGGCACCGCCTTAGGGGGGAGCAAAGGGGGAGTATCATTTAGTGGTGGAGCTTTATGAAAATTTTCAAATTTTATGTTGGGAAAGCCAATGAGCGTCAGATTAATCAGAAATGTTATAGAATTAATGCTCCGATGCTCCTAGCATGTACCAGTGACTGCTAGGGGCTACAGCTTCCCTTCCGAAAATCACTTAAAAGAAACTCTCGATAAATATCTTTAGCAGAGATATGCAGGCAGAAGTTAATTTTTTTAATCAATTAATGTGAAAATTGGCATTATTGTAGAAAAATGTATAACTTGGAATGTTATTTAGTAAGGCACCGCCTTAGTGGGGAAAAGGGGGCGAATCATATAGTGGTGGATCGTTATAAAAATTCTACATCTTCAAACATTTCAAGTGATGTGCAACATCAATGAAGTTATCGTTATAGTAATGAGGTTCAATAATGTTCTTTTTTACGTACTTTTCTTATTTTGGAGTACATTATCATCTACTTCGATCTTAACCAGACGGCTTTACTTTAGTTAACCTTCTTATCTTATCATTAGAACACGTCTTTAAAGGGTATTATTTTATATAAACATTAACCTGTCTTTATCGAATAAAAGCTAATCGCGGGGTTATATCTAAAGGGCAGCCTATCGTTCTAATCGTGGAACACCTTTTCACATTTGATTGCTTTCATTTAAGTTTATTTATTTTATCAACAATCGTTAATCTTATTGGGCTTATCTTAAGGGAAGACTTTTTCCTAATATGCCTCTTCGCTTATAGTTTGATCAAAATAAGAGAAATATTAAAAAAAAAAAAAAAAGTGATGTTTTAGGAATGCTGGTAGTGTTCTATTCCAGTAATGTACGTACAAACTGTTTTTCCTGCCCAGCAATCTTCCTTTTTTGAAAGGCCCGGCGAATGCTGTGAGTCTAAATTAGTGTTGGATATTGCAAATTATAAAACAGTATATTAGTAGCATAAGTTTTAGAACATCTCAGTTACTAACATCAACGCATCTATGTAATAACGAAGAATTTGCTGAATACAGACTCATTTCTCTTATTTTAAATGAGGGGACATGTCAGAGCTAAATAGCAAAACCTTATAATTTTCTCAAGTAACGAAGACTGAAGAAACAGTGGAAGAAGATATAACATTTATAAACACAACTTTGGAAGTTGTTCAAATCGTTTTCCTATTACATTGGCACGATACTTTGAATTTCTGTTTGCACTTCTCCCACTACTAATTTCTGTTTGCCGATCTACTTCGAATCCATGACTTTAGAATAACAAATAAAATCACTGTTA
>JAGDQP010008725.1:0-12889 GCA_022664845.1 Lepisma saccharinum | reverse complement strand
TATTACATTGGCAGGTTAAGTTAAAAAAAAAAAAAAAAAAAAGCAAGCAAGCAGAGAAGGATTGTTGAAATAGATTGCACAGATAAAAGTTGGAAATCATAGAAGTGGAAGATATTGAAGAAAAATTACACTATGTACATGGCTACAATAAACGATCTTTTGGATTTGGGACAAATATAACTTATGATTTGTGAAACTGACTTACAGAAACGTGCTACAAATCGAGATATAAACTCGCAAAGCCTTTTCAAGTACGTCAGAAGGGTTCAATGTGAGCCCCTTTGGTAACTCGCCACATATCTAGTTTATGGTTCAGTTACATGATAAAATGTCACAATTTCAAAGATTCTCGTTCCCGAACAAGCATCAGCACAAATGGTTCCCTCCATTTTTGGTTTGTTTAACAACGGTTATTTAAGGTAACCATCATTAGTATTTTGTTTTCTACTTTGTAACTAATCAATTGTTTTTCTTGACAACCATTTGTACTTCTCATGTGAGCTTCCGAGCATGCGGGTGCATTGAAATGCATCTCCGAGTATATCTTATCCTATCTATACATGCATCATGAATAATCGCACAAGGATATGAGAAGAGTTGTGATATGAAGATACAGAATCAAGTTAAATCTGTATTACTACAGTTTGGTGTATATAATTTGATATTCAACTTAACAAAATCTGACGGATAGACTAGCTTAGGGTCACTTCTACAATCGACCGCTAAACTTCTAGTCAGCGCTAAGTTTAGGGCAAGTCTGATTTTGGCCAATGAGAGTACGCAAAATGAGAGTTGGCCTCAACTTAGCGCTGACTAAAAGTTTCGGCCGATTGTACAACTGACCCTTAATCGTTTGTGAATTGCTTGTCTTTTCCACTACATTTTTAGTACATTCATACCGTGGTATTCTTCGATCATACAGTCTTTAACTCAGGCCCAGGGTGCTGATATAATTGAGAGGTACATTTTATCAAAAAAATCTGCAAAAGCAACAAGATCCCGTATAGTTAAAGAACTCGGACTAAAAGTGAGTGACATGCAAATTCACCGTTTGTACAGCTCCACAGCAATTGCTTTCACAGTGCCCATCTTACACCTAGAAAAAATGCAGGAAGATCTCCAAGTATATCTACAGAACAAACAAACAAAAACGAGTTCGGTGACGGCCAGCAACGAGTTTACCACGAAGATCTGCGGCTCCTCGGAAGTTATAGTGCGGGAGTGCGAAACTGCGAACAGACGTGTGATACATATACATACATTTATATACAAATTCACACATTTTTCAATAAGAATCCCAAATTTCACATTTATAGCGTGAAAACCTCATCTTTTGCCAGTGCTGTAGAAAATAAGACGAATTATGGAACAGTCTATATATCTATATATAGACCATATATATATATATATATATATATATATAAAATGTGCGTTTAAAATATATGAGTATATAGAAATATATTAAACAAACAATGGAATACTGTACTGTCACCTTGCGCAAAATTTAATCATTGTAAGACGTCGAGGAATACGTTAAATTAACTTTTGGTAAACTTTATTTTATATGGGCCAGTCTAGTAACTGTTAACTTGTCACGTTCTAGTTAAAAGACACCCATGCCCCTGCCGAGACTCGAACCCGGGACCTTCGAGTAGTTAAATTTACGTTGCAAGGTTTGAGGACACGACGAAGCATTGTGAACTAAAGAAAAGAATATAAAATGAAAAGGAGAGAAATAGTGAACCAATTCAGTACACAGTGAAAATGTTGTGTAAAATTAAGTATTTTACATTGTTTCAATCTATATTTATTAAATTTTCACATAGATGGGAGAACAATTAATCCTCCCTTAATTCTGCAGTACCGGTATATGTTAAAAACGAGCTAGTTGAATCAACCAAGTTGCGTCATTATGTTTTGTGCGGAATTATCAAAATAAAACACAGACAGTCAGCTAATGAAAATAAATATCATACAGAAGGAAGTAGCACTGTCTTATAATATGAGAAAAAAGTGTACACTGTTAATAGAGACGGAACATTGTTGCCTAAAACTTTCGTTACTGTTTATACGTTGCTATTTGGCTTTTTTTTTTTTCTTGGTCCATGACAATATCTGGCTGCTGAAACGGAGGGAAACCCTAGAGAACCTGAAAACCAGTATAGTCGACATTAGAACGCGAACCTGCATATCATAGGCACCGATCCAAACTCCGCACAAGTAACTGACCTCGGGTGAAGGGTTATATTGTTTCGTTTGATAATGACAGTACAGAAGTATTAGAGAAAGGAACTTTTCCCCATGACGTTAACCTTGCAAGAAACTTATCTGAATAAACTTTTAGGGGTATAAAAGTCGATATTTGTATTAATCACCAATACATTACTCTCACACCACGTGTGTATTTCATGACTACCATCCGCTTTTCATCGCTCGAATTTAGGCGATTCTCACTTATGAATAATAATAATAATAATAATCGAGGAAAGGGGATACAGACAACCATTTTCTCACGAAAAATTAATGAGTATCAAATGAAAAAAAGATAGAAAAAGAAAGGTAGTAATTAACGTCGAGGTACATTAAGTTATCGAGTATTCATTACAAAATGATCGGTTTTCGCTTTCTTCCACCTCGAGTCCCTCTTCCGATTTTGCTCTCTTTTTTTTAATGGGAGGTAATAAGAATTTCCAATTTAAAGTGACGCACGAGCACTAGGCCATGCATCGCCGATCGTTAAAAAGTCATAATCAAGCTTCGCAACTTATCTTTCTTTCTTTGTCGACGAATAATTTCTCATCATTTACGCTGGCAGCTCTCAACTTCCATCGTCGTATCTCTTCGTCTTCGATGCAGGCAGAATTTCACGCACACTGCCCATATCGAACGCTTTCCGAGGATTATCTCTATTTTTTTTTCATTTTTTTAGGGTACCTAAACCATCTTCTTCATTAAGTCTCACAGCTATAGGTAAACATGCTGATAACGTAACACAATATAATGCTTTCGACAAACACATATGGCGATTTTATAAAAAAAATATGGCTAATCTATATATAATATATATATATATATATCAATCCCTTCTAAAAATAACTGCACTCTTCCCAAGTAAGTAATTTCAGTTCCTTTGGTGAGATGAGATGTATTTTCATTTCTTGGAATTTCAGATTAAACGATGGCATTTCTAGCAGTTATCACGACAAAGAAACAGACGTGTAATTAAAACAGTTTTGTATTTGTCATGAGCCAAAGATGTCTGTAGGTCATAAATTAAAATTCAAAATACTTGTACTTGTTAACGCCCATTTGCAGTATGAATAAGACATGGTGTTTAAGATATTAAGATTTCAGGGGAAAAGCATTAGGAATAAAGTGGCTATGGTCCCTATTAATGGAACCATTACACGCATTTGTCTGGAGTCACTATAGGTAAATCTTCAGAGTCCTGCTTCTGGGAAGAAATTAGATCAACATCAACTCGATCTTCATAATATTCGTAGTATGGATGCTACCGAGCCGAACACTGGTTTCAATTTTAAGACCGAGATTATGTATAGTCTCGTGTTGACAGTATTCCTGATTCGTAGATAAGCGACCTAAACTAAGGAATAATGCTTTTGTCAGGATGATATCAACAATTCAGACTTTATCTCTTTGCTTCTTCCAGGAAGCTGAGACTGCGAACAGCTACCATTTTTCTCAGATTGAATGACAAGGCTGCTTTTCATGCTCCTCAACTTTCCTTATTTTAATTATGGATACAGTATTGGAAAGTATCGTGGTTATGGAATTCTGTGATGTGAAGTTTAAAGTGTTTTAAAGAATTCAATTCTAGACGAGTTATTTGACTGCCCAGCGTATAACGTCATAATTCTCTGACTATCATGGGTATCAGCTAAAAATGAATTCTTTAAAACATTTTTAACTTAACATCACAGAGCTCACCATAACCACCATCGCGCCTTCCAAAATTGTAGTATTGCATTTCGTTTTTTCATAATTAAAAAAAAAAAAAAAAAAATGCTGATGGCGCGTGGAAAGGAGCCGTTAAGCTTTATAGCCATCACAGTCTAAAAATACAACGTACGTCAGGAAGCCTGAGAGCAAAATCACTGGATGAATAATCGAACTCTTTTTCCCTAGCACTAAAGAAAATTGCCACTATTTCTTCAGAAACATTTTATATACATTTCCACTTGATAGATAATAATAATAATAATAATAATAATAATAATAATAATAATAAGAAGAAGAAGAAGAAGAAGAAGAAATAAAGAGAAACAAAATTCTAATATTTTCATTTTCAAATACAAAATTCTTCGAGTTGTACTCATATTTGTCATTCTTGTTCTCTCTGAAAACTTAGAACAGTTCAGTGTTTCAAAAGTAAACTCAAAATGAGATATATTTTATTTCTCTATGGAGCGCCATCCTCGGTTTGAGATGCAGAAATGTACAGCACCAACTGAGATCACAAGCTAAAGTACAAGGTCATGTCGCGTACTGCTCACTTTATATCCTGCTACTCACGCAATATGCTATTTAATTCCGTACATAGATAGCATAAAAACTGAAATAATGATGACTATTACGAGAGTCTGTCTCTCTCTCTCTCTCTCCTACGCTAGCATGACGTTGAACCGTCCAACGTTTTCATCTCTCCTGTTATTAACGACACACAACCACCAGCTGTGAAACTATTAACTGACCACCAACGCGCTTCTATGTTCCAGGAAACCAAGAATGTAATGAGATAAATGCATCCCCCAAGTATGACAGCCCAAAAGTACAACTTTAATATTCCAACAAACTGATGTCTATTCTAATAAACTTTAAAACAAGTTAGACGAAAGCAGACTTAAGTAGTGCAACAACGTTATCTTATTAGTACGGCTCTGAACCCGACAATCTAAAAAATGTCCCTAAACATGACTTATAAAAAAAATGACCCATTTTTTTTTAAATTTAAAATTAAACTAGTCGTGTCGAGATAGGTAAAAACAAAAAATGGCCGTTGCTTATACTAAATCAAACGAAAACAATTCTTGGGGCCTATTCATGTACGCAGCCTCTAGTTTAACATACTAAAATTTACATTCTAACCACACCATCAGCCGCCATATTGGAAAATAGTAGAAGATACGAAAAATGCATACGACAAATTTATACACAATTTTGGTCTTCTTCATTTTCTTGATACGACGACCCCTCGTGTGGCTACAATTGCATGTCTTTCCAATCCTCATAATTTTAAATATCTTTCTTTTTGGTCTTATTTTGTCGGGAACAACAATTATTCGGGAAGTAGTTCGATCTACAACTGTATGAATGTGTTTTTTTTTTTTTAATGTAGACTATGTATACTACATATTTTCTCATACAAAATAAACCTGAAAAGCTTATGTGGGAGAGGTGGAGGGGGTTAAATGCTTGGGAGGAGTTCAGTAACAATTTGCGATGATTTTATCACTCTCTCTACTTTCATCATAGAAGACCATTCTTTACAGATGGAGTACTCCGAATAAACATTATAATAAAGGTATCTGATACAAGATGTTAAGCTATACATTTGAGGAGAGGGGGAGTAATGGATGGTGGTATTAAAGTGTAAGAAAGATCGAGAGTAAGACGGAATCTTCACGGAACAAACTGAAATAGAAAGACTGCTATAGATCTTAATATAAAGTGTACCTCTTGGGATCTAAAATGTACTTAGGTGGATACCCTCCAAACAATACATACTACGAAAAACGGCATATCAAAGAATAAATTTGATTTTACTCGTCTACCACCAAGTGAAAATGCTGCAAAACATAATTTGCTTTGAGTTCACTATCGGTGTATTTCATGAAAAAACACTGGTAAATAGTTTTCAAAACCCTTGCAATTTGGCATGGAAAAATATTTTGTAGAAAGCTCCATCCTGTAACCATCGACTTCTCACGAACACCAGAAACCTCACTTAAAATAATGATGTGTTAACTTCAACATTTCTCGAGAGGACCCATACACAAGAATTTGAAAATGAAGAAGATATGACATCCCGTGTAGTGACACTTGCACAAACTGCGGTGGAAAAAAATTGTACCACTACAACACGCATTGAAATGGACTGAATAGGTGATGTGATGAAGATGACATCTGAAACACACTGAACTTCTCATGAGTACCGGAAAACGTATGGAATGACAATATACGAAAAAGGTACTTAAAATACAAAGTAGGTATTTTTATCTCACTTTGTTCTTTAAACATTCTTTCATCCTCAAGATCTTTGTTACACTTTAATGCCACCGCCATTCCTCCTCCTCTCCCCAAACATATTGCTTAACCTACAAGGGACTTCTATGATAAAAGTAGGGAGAGTAATATAAGCATCCCAATTGTTGCTTCTCTCCTCCTAAAAACTTAATCCTCTCCACCTCCCCCATATATGCATTTCAGGTTAATTTTCGATGAAAAATGTGTAGTATACATGCCTACATAAAAATCATTCATACAACTGTACATGAGCTACTTTTCGAAAAATTGTTCTTCACGACAAAATAAGACCCAAAAGAAGGATATTTAAAATTACGAAGATTGGAAAGACATGGGAATTGTAGCCAAAAGATGGGTTGTATAAAACAAATGAAGAGGACCAAAATTGTAATAATAATAATAATAAAGTGTTCTTTAATTTATGTTTTATACATTTTTCTTCATGTATCACCAGTTTCGCATAATATGTCGAAAAACTGCGTTCAAGACGTTGAATGATCGCCATTTTTCAATATGACGGTTGATAGTGTTAAGGTAAGAATGTACATCTTTAGTATATATGTACGTACATGAACAGGAATTACTTTTGTTTTAATTAATTCTGGCAACGGCGGAGAGTGATAAAATCATCGCCAATTATTACTCCTCTCAAGCATTTAACACCTCTGCCCCACATAAGCTTTCGAGATCAATTTTCGATAAAAAAAAAAGGTATATAACAAGATAAGTCTACATAAAAAAAAAGTAATTCATAGTTCCCGAATAAGTGTTGTTCACGACAAAGTATATGACCCAAAAGAAGGTAATTTAAAATAACGAGAATGAAACGACATGCGAATTTTTTTAAGGGATGAAAATTGTGTAAATTTTTTAGTTCTTTAATTTGTCCTATGTATTTTTTTCGTATCTTCCACCAGGTTCGCATAAATGTCGAAAAACTGTCTTCAAGAAGTCGGTTAGACGCCATTTTCCAATATAGCGTGAAGGTAAGAAAGTATGTGAACAGGGGATGGGTACATGAACAGGAACCAAGAATTGTTTTCGTTTGAATTAATTCTATCAAAAATCCCAGCTAAACTCGACTAAATGACAAGGAAATTAAAAAAAAAAAAATGACTGACAATTAAAGTCAAGTCATGGTGACGTGATATTTTCTTCAAACACATAGTGACTGTGTAAAAAGCTAAAAATAGACAGTATTATGGACAGAAAATTCAGTTATCTTCTATTCATTTATTTACTTAAACGATCTCCAGATACAGCCAATTTCGGCCATTTTACAACGGATATATTTAACAATAACAATTTCGGAAGGAATCGACCCTGCCTTATTCAAGTTACCATCTCAACATTTGCCTAATGTGGCCGTGAAACTATGAAAAACCTCGGTCAGGATGGTCGGCACCAGGAACTGAACCTGGATACTAGCGATTACAAGACAAGCATCTTGCGTTTGAACAGTGTTGCTTTCAGAGGTGACAGGGAACGAGGTTAAAAAAAAAAAATCATGATTATAGTAATAATATACGGAAATAATCTCATGTCTCCTGGAAAGGCTATCCTGAAAGAAGCTGCTAATTTCACAAATGACCATACTGATTGGTTCAATCCACAACAGGGCCACGTCAAATAGGGTCTATATAGGGCCACCCGGCCAACTGAGTCAAGATTCGATCATCGGGCGGGCGCGTTACAGTCAGTTAGGTCAAAACCGCGTAACTGCGTTAGTTCGGTCAAGTTTCAGACCGGGTCACCAAACGTGACCGTGTCAGCTCTATGCAGAAGTCATGTTTCATAAAATCATAATAATGTTAGGAAACCAAGTATCCATTCCCGGTCACTTAAGAAAATATTTTGTTTTCAAGTTACTATACACAGGATCTTTATGAAAAGGAAATGAACATATACTAATATTATTATGGATTTGAAGGTGTCTTGCGTACAGAATATTTGTAGCAAATGGGAACGTTATCACACCTTCAAAATAAATCAAAATATTTTTAGGTATTTCATTAACTGCAAGGCACCTTAGCATGTGTTGGAATATTCATACTTAATATAAAGCCACGTGTGTTAAACATTTACACACAGGGAAAATAATCAACAAAGGTAAAAACGACAAATTGCTTTCGTTTGAGATTAAATGATTTTTTTTATTACAGTCAGCAAACGCCTAAGAGGGCTAGAAATGCACGTGCTGACGCGCTCCGATCCATCTTCTCTTGCTCCCGAGGACCGCGAACGAATGGACCTAGGTTGACAGCAGTGCTTCCCTGGGACCATTGTTGCGCACAGATGTACAAGGTAGCCCATTATAGCCACAGTCTCAAGACAGAGGGATTCATCCTCTTAAAGATCTACCACACGCCTCTTGAAATTGGGTTAATTGCTCATATGTACGTCGTTGTCGCAGTGTCGCCTTTTGAGACATTCTGTATAATCGCAGCGCCCTATCAGTGACACTCTTACGAACAGTTCAATACATATCTACAGTTCTACACAATATTTCATTCCTGATGGGCTATGGTGCTGCGCCTGCATCCTACGTTGTGACCTTGAAACTTTTATTCATGTAACACATCATATAGCGTAGTCTGCTGTCCACGTTTTATAATTGAGTTAGGAAATGTTCATTCGGACTGTGAACTGCTTTGTTTGGTGCTCCTGGAATAATAGTTAATCGACAGCGTAACTTTTCTTCGGATTGAATTAAACTGAGTTTTGTTTATGGCCTTTAGACATCTTTGGCTCAGGCCGGGATAAGGGGGAGAGCAGAGGATGTCGGCCAGACCATATTCTGAAGGTACCATCCCGACACATGAGTGGTGTGACTGCTGATTAAAAAATCTCGCTCGGAAAATCTTAGTCCGAATGCAAACCAACGCATTACCAAAGTAACGGCCACCCAGTCTGTTCTTAGGATAAAAAATCGACATACATTATCCACATAATTGCTCTCTTTTATCCGTACACGGACAGTTGTCCTCGATTATCCGAGTAATGACGTTATTCGAATAACCGGTATCTGAATAATAAATTGTTTGACTAAATTGATATTACGTGCAAATTATATTTTGGAAAGTGGCAGCTCGAATCTGAATTAAGGCCAGAGTCGCTCTCTTTCCAACCTTATTGACAAAGACTCACCTTATGTAAAAGTCGGTACTGTAAAAGTTGGGAATGAAATTTTACATACTTTCATTGTTTGCATAATTATTTGAACTACCCATGACCAAATTATTTTATTTATTTATTACAAATAGCACGGGTACAGCAAACGCCATTTTACACCGTTCTTGTAAGAAAATTAATATACAGCAATAAAATAACAAACAATAACAACAAAGCAAGACAATGGAAACTTTTTTTTTTACAAAAAAAAAATCCAGATTCTTATAACATTCAGTTAGGAACTTCCTTTGTTTAGGGAAAAATCAGGTGGCGACGGAAAAGACTATGACAATCTGTACATGAAAGATCTTTGAACCTAAAGATCTCGGTTTCCACACATATCGTTGAAAGAAGCCCACTTTCATCCAAATTGCTTCCATTGAACCACAAATGGAGGAAATTATCAACATGCACGGCAGTGCATGAGCCAAGTTCTTCACGTCAGAAAACGTTAGCACTGCCAGAAGCATGTTATACAGGAACAAGAGTTTATGGCAAAATCGACGATTTGGGGGCCCCGTAAGAAAAAAGATAGGAATATGAGCTTTTGCCGTTAAGGAGATATGGTAAATATGTCCAGATGTACAAAATTTCATATTCGTATCTCAAACTATGTTCTAGTTGTGGACCCCTGAAATTGCACATTTTAGGCTAACTGACTCACTCACTCACTGACTGACTGACTGACTCACTCACTCATCATATTGTTTAGGGTGTTTGGAGTAAGCTAGAAACATGAAATTTGGTATGAAGGTAGATGATGATAAGTAGATAAAGGAAAAATTCCGACATTTTGAAAAGGTCGCCATCTTGGATTCAAAATGGCCGCCAAACCTAAAATTTCAAAGAATACACAGCCTAAACGGCTAAAGATAGAACACTGAAATTTGGTATGAAACTACATCAATGGTAGCAAATTAAGAAAACTTTTTAAAAATTTGAAAAAGTTGCCAACTTGAATTCAAAATGGCCGCCAACCCTAAACTTTTAAAGAATACACAGCCTAAACGGCTGCCGCTAGAATAATGAAATTTAGTTTGACAGTACAACATTATTTGTAGATTATGAAAATATTACAAAATATCTCTAAAGACGCCATCTTGAATCCAAAATGGCGGGCGTCATAAATCCATTTTCCAACTGCTTGAGCCAGAGATACGAAATTTGGCATAATGATGTATTATCAAGAGTAGTTTAGGAAAACATAACAACGTTTTAAAAAATTCACCATCTTTGATTCAAAATGGCAGCTGAAATACCATTTTTCACATCGTTCGAGATAGAGAAATGAAATTTGGTATGACAGTGTATCATCACGAGTATGTCACGAAAATATAAGAAAACGTTAAAAATGTGTCCATCTTTTATCCAAAATGCCCGCCTAAGCCCCACTTTATAACGACTGAAGCTAGAGAAACGAAATTTAGTATGAAGGTGTACCATTACCAGTAGGTTAGAATAAATTCGGCTCGTCTCCCCTACTAGGGTACAGTTCCCAGCTGGAGCCTGATTGCGATAAAAGGGTGCGCCCCAGCGAGGCCATCTTGGAATTCTGGGGGCAGCGCCCCAATGAGGCGAAGCGAGTATATACATTACACAAGTGTAAAAAGCTGCGAAATACGAGCAAAAGCACTAGGGGTGCAAACTGTCCAGTCAACTCCTTCAACTTTAAAAAGTGGTGAAATGGAATATGGATGAGCCTAGTTCCTCGTGCCAACTTCCAATACTCCTGCGTGTCCCACCAAGTTTTACTCGTCATAAACGTTAGCATTGCCAGGAGCATGTTATACAGGCAGAATGTGGACGTTTCCCCATTCGGACGCAGCGCTCTGGAGTATGAGGGAATATCTGCATCATGTGGCGCAGTGCACTGCAGATTCTGGTTGTGATAAAAAGACGCAGTTCCTCCAAACTCCTCAAGTTCGATGTGCGGCCTGCCGTGGGATTCTTGGCGCAGCGACGCACTATGGTGCCAAATACCGAAAACGTGGCGAAAAGTCCCCAAAACAAAGTTGTAAGTAGGGAAGGTTTAAGTCCCTTAATAGTTAGGTTGGTACCTGCCGCCTTCAAAATGAGCGTTTACAACGGTCAGTATAAGCAGCTGACTACTTTAAGCTGCTGTAACCTCTCGTGAATGGCGAGTCGCATATCGCCACATTGAAACGCTATCGGTATTTTATATTCGACCGCGCAGAGTATTTTTTACTGTTTACTAGTTTGGCATACATTCAAATGAAAAAAACTGTTGAAAGTAAGTATATTAATTGTTATCGTATAACTTAAACAATTAAAATACGCTTGTAAATTGTCGATTTTCAAATGTCGTGATGCAAAAGTCGAAAGTCCCACGATGTCCCACGATCAAATAACTTGTTCTTATGACCAAAATCATTGTTTAACGTAGTACTACAAAGCCTGAAGCCCGTTCGTGCCCGTTTTGTATTGTTCATTTTTTATGCAATAACGTTTCCTTTTTGGAGCCATTAAACATTTCCCTGGTTTTAGTTCTTCAAATAATTGTTTGTATTGTTAGTTTTGTTGATTTCTTACATCTGCCTCATAATTTTCCAACAAATAACATTAAATAAAGAATCTGTGACCTCAACAATATTATAGATGACGATTTCCATTGATATATTAATATTTTCTATATTTAAGTCCTCCATATTGGATCCGCCATTTTGTTTTTTGAAAAAATAATGTCAAATTTGAATTCAGCGATCCCAAACCCATTATTATATGTAAGTTTTCAAACAAAACCGATTTGCATTTATTGAACACATTTTTCAATTTCATATCCGCCATATTGGATCCGCCATTTTATTTTTTGAAAAAATAATGTCAAATTTCAATTCAGCGATCCCATAACCATTATTATATGTACGTTTTCCAAAAAAAAAAACTGATTTGCATTTATTGAACACATTTTTGAATTTCATATCTGCCATATTGGATCCGCCATTTTGTTTTTTGACAAAACTAATGTCAAATTTGAATTCAGCGACATCAAAAACACTATTGTAGTGAAGTTTCTGAGAAATAAATCATGTTTTCGACTTTTCGCCACGTTTTTGGCACTTGGCACCACTGTGCGACGCGAGCGAATCGAGGGGAGTATCAACACGTACGGCAGTGCATGTAGCCGAGTTCCACGTGTCACAAAGCGTCAGCATGTTATACAGGAAGAAGAGTTTATTGCGAAATCAGCGATTTTGAGGTTCTGTAAGAAAAAAGATGTTAAAAATTGAAATATGAAATTTCGAAGTATGACGGTATATCATCACTAGTAGATTACAAAATATCTGCAAAGACATCATTTTGAATCCAAAATGGCTGACTTCATAATCCATTTTCCAGAACGTTTGAACTAGAGATACGAAATTTGGCATAAAGGTGTATTAACAAGAGTAGTTTAGGAATAATTTACATTCTTGAAAAAGTTGTTAACTTGGAT
>JAGDQP010008724.1:41823-61889 GCA_022664845.1 Lepisma saccharinum | reverse complement strand
ATGTTATGGTAGAGGACCCACTTTTCATAATCTGGTTACCATCCTGTCCAGCAATGGCTCACGTCTGTGACGGATGAGCAGGGAACTTCAGATATCAACTCGCTGCTGCTTCTGTTGAGGTGTTAGCGCGTGGGGTATCCGTTTTCAGAGTTTTGACATTCACTCAAAGTCCTGCAGATGGCGATGAACGGTTGAATGGGTGACATGGAGTTCGCTGGTCAGTTCTTCAACAGTTAGCATTGCATTTGCCTCCACCTCCACCGCTGGTCGCAGGGTATAAACTCATTGTGCCATATGTCATATGCTACACCCACAATTTTGTTATTAAGTATTTTTTATCATTGATAACTTTTAAGTGAAGTCTATGTAAGATGAAAATGGCTTGACTCCATGTCATCCTTGGGCAGCACCCGCAGTTCAAGATGTCATCAGGCATCACATCACAGGTCAACGCATTGTGTCGTATGCTACTTCGCCGCAGGGCGCACTAACTACCCTCGCTACGTTCTAGTGCACCTCAGGTCCATGTACTACTATTGAGGATCGTTTTCTTAAAGAGAGTTTTCTCATGCGGTATAATCCGGCATTCTGGAATGGTTTGTGGATCGATATATGGAAAGATACATCCAGTGTTTCTTTCAGAAGATTGCGTTCGGAGGGCTCGTGGAGGGCTCACGAAAATTATAGATAATGTATATTGACCCCACATTTTAGCACATTATTGATTATAAACAATGTGCTAAAATGTAAAATTACAATAGTGTTACTTAACAATATATTGTACTTCCTTAGTTAACGTCCAAATAACATGCGCAATAATTATGGAATGTGCTATTATATAGTATTTCAGTATATGTAAGTGTAATACAATTGTTGAGACTAATTCTTCCAGGGGCGCGGTTGAAAAACCCCGGTAAAGATAAGATAAAGATAAAATGAATTTTATGGGCGGTAACAGCACTATGGCTTACGTCAGTCCCAATACGAGGGAAGCCCCTTATCTTTGTCACGTCTAAACTTAGCTGTTATTTGGATACAATACGAAAACTGAAACAGTAAAACCATATAAAAGCTGAAGATGTAAAAGGTCTTCAGAAATATAAAACACTGGTGTAAATAGCCAAAAGAACGAGAAAGAAAACTAAAGATGTATAGAGTATTTAGCATAACAATTTAAAAAGCGTGCAGGCTGTAATTTTTCCCTGATGCCTGAGGATTTCATCCTCGGTTGTTGATCCTGAATATTATCCCAAGCAGGTTTAAAGACTCTATATTTCTACCCAAATATGTAGTAAGTTATCACTTACCAGTAACCACTAGTTTTAGGACACCCCCCACCCCCGGGTCATTCCATACCAAATCAACCAATAAAAAATAGTTTTAAAACTTAGGTTTTACAAAATGTGTGATATTTGGTAACTGTTCATTCATTAATATAATCAAAAATACAAAACTTCATGTTTTTGTCACTTTCGGTTTTTGAGGTATAAATTGTTAAAAATAAAAAAATCGACATATTTTTTACGCGCTTTGAAACCTTTAAGAGCCCGAAATTTAAAAACTATTTGTCCTATACAGCTCAAACTTGCACCATTCGTTTAAGAATTTCAAGAGATGTAATTTGATATATTACTTGATTTTATTACACCAATCTTTATATTTTTTAAAAATTAAAACAAAACTTGTTTTTTGAAAAACTCGAAATAGAAATTTTTATTTTTATTGAGAAAAAATATGTTCAATGTGCTTCTGATTAGAATGTATGTGAAAAATTTCATGATAGTATTTCAATGGGATCATGTTGGAAAAATTCTAACATAAGTACATAGCCATTTGTGTATAACGTGTATAATTAGCTTGAACGGCAGTACACAAAATGGTTTCTAGCAAAGTAAATTTAGTTGGTTAAAATGTGATATACAGTATTTTAATTTCAGTTCCAGTGTAGAACAAGCCAAGTCGTCGTAGTTCAGTGATAAAGCATTGGCGTAGCATTCGGGAGGTCGTTATAAGATAAAATGGATTTTAGGGCGGAAAAAGCACTATGGCTTACGCCCGTCCCGACGGGAGGAATTGGGTTCGATTCCTGCGGCCGACCACCCTGACTAAGGTTTTTCCAGTTTATTTTTCTCAATCACAACAGGCGAATGCCGAGATGGCACCTTCAATATAGGTCCCGGCCCACACCTTCCCGAATCCTTCCCCCTATCACGTCCTGACCCTTAAATGCCTAAAGGCCATAAATATCAATTTTAAAAAAGGCAGTAAGAATTATTAATTTGAAATAATTTATTTACAGGCTAATAAATCTACCACATTTACTACTTTATTATAATAAGGTGGTAGGTTCATTAGCCTGTAAGTAACTAATTTCAAACTAATAATTCTTACTACCTTGTTTTAAATACAGACATCAGGCTGGACTGATTATTTTTACTAGTTTTGTTCTACAATATTTTTAAATTTGAATTATATTTATGACCTTTAGGCATCTAAGGCTCAGGCCGAGATAGTGGGAAGGATTCGGGAAGGTGTTGGACAGGGCCTATGTTGAAGGTGCCATATCGACATTCACCTGATGTGACTGAGGAAAAACGCTGCCAAAACCTCAGTCAGGGTGGTCGGTCGCTGGAATCGAACCCACGAGCTCCCGAATGCTAAGTGAATGCCAACACCATCCTCCAATTTAAGTTCTCTGCATGTTGGTTCCCCTTTTAAATAACTCTCGTATCCAATATCGTTTGCGCTTATATTTCATGTTAGACTGACTAACCAAATAGCTGGCACAAACACCCGCGAAAGCCACTACTTCCGTCATGATCTCTCACCAAAACCAGACTGAAGTCTTTGACGACCTTGCTCTGATCAAGGGAGGGAAGTCTGCTGGAATGTCTATTGGAATGTCTGCTCACTATCCTTTCATGTCACTTGACAGTTGACACCAGCCAGCAGTCTTCTGATCTCTACCTCCCCCACGCACACTGGTCAGTGGTCACCACGGAAGTATTATACGAACATGGAAAAGGAATAGAAACCCTAACGTAAATATGAGCCCATACATTACTATAGGAATTTCATTTTTAATAGCCTCACAAAGAATTGGTACATAGAATGCAGGGGAAAGATACATAAAGTGAAAGAGTATACTAAAAAGAAGTATCCTGTCAAGGATTTTAAAAAATAAGCCACGTTTTACACGAAAAAAAATGATTTTTTTCTTCTCCATATTTCTCTCCCATTTAAAATATATGGTGTCAAGAGCATCTACATTTAAAATTATGCCACAAGGTCAGTTTTGCTCCTAAAATTCCCATTACATTTTTAAATGAAGGAGACATTCTTTAGGCAGTTCTGTATTAGGGCTTTTTTAAATTGACTTTCTTGTTTTTGTAATACGACCAAAATGTTAGTACACTGTCTAACTGTACCTCTTCCCCTTAAGTTATGTTTATGATTGGCGAATCATAGTCAAGATTAGCCAGGAATTACCACGTCATTCCATTGTTAAATGGCACAAATAACTGTTGAGGCATCCATTTCCAAATGGGTTCTTCTCCAAAAATCTTTAAGTTAAATAAATGATTTTGGGATTGTTGAAGTCATTTTATCGTTTTCCAATAAATTAGTAAGATTTTGCGATGCCAAATCATTTCTAAAATTATTTGATCATCGTAAGAAATTAAAGGACAAAATCATAATTAACAGTGAAAGTTGCACATACAGTATATTTATCTTTTCCAATGTCCTTTTGTAAGAAGGTAAAATATTGGTAAACTAATACTTCTCCAAATTTGTAAGATATTCACAGCTATACGTTCGCCCCAGCTTTGAAAACTACGAAGCTTATAACAAGTATTTTTATCAATTTCTCAACACTCATGGCACTTGGACAAGGACCTGTTTGGAAAAGACGCCTCGGTTGGTGTGTTTAGGAAGGGAGGAGGAGGTCAGTAACCAATAAGTGAGGATCCAGTAGACACATTTCGGGCAACGTAGTCCGTGGAAATGATTTGCGGACTTGTAGTGAACATACCATGCCTCTTCTCTGTGCACGACATCGTACATATCTGGTGTAGTAAAAAGTAATCCATTATTTTTGCATGCCATTGAAGGCTTGACTTACCATAGTTAGAATGATCCGATTTAGGTCACATATGCGCCGTTTTGTTCGATAACGTGTTGCCATTTGGAAGGTAATATCATGATGCCTCTCTCATAGAAGCCCTTGTCCCTATTGGCAAAAAATTGAGACAGTCGATGTTCACAAGCCTCTCTTGACGCGAATTTTGCACCAGCAAACGTGTTCGCCATGGACAGGAACAGATGGTAATCACTCGGTGCCAGGTCCGGACTATAAGGTGGATGCATAAGAACCTCCCAACCAAGCTCCCGGAGCTTCTGGCGAGTCACTATCGATGTGTGTGGCCTGGCCTTGTCCTGGTGGAACACAATGCATCTCCTATTGGCCAAAGATGGCCGCTTCTGGGCGATTGCTGCCTTCAGACGGTCCAATTGTTGACAGTATAGTTCCAAGTTACGGGTTTGGCCGTAGGGGAGCAGCTCATAGTAGATAATTCCCTGCCAATCCCACCAAACACACAGCAAAACCTTCCTGGCCGTCAATCCTGGCTTGAGCACCGTTTGCGCCGGCGCACCGCGCTTCGACCACGACCGTTTTCGCGTGACGTTGTCGTAAGTGATCCACTTTTCATCACCAGTCACCAACCGCTTCAGAAATGGGTCGCTTTTGTTGCGATTCAGCAGCGATTCGCAGATGGAAATTCGGTCCATGATGTTTTTTTGCGTTAACTCGTGTGGCACCCATACATGAAGCTACTTTGTGTATCCAGCCTTATGCAAATGGTTCCACACGGTTTTTTGTGCAATGTTTAGCTCTTGGGCAATTGAAACAGTGCTTACATGACGGTCGGACGCGACAATGTCCATGATTTTATCGACATTTTCGACACTTGGCCTTCCAGTTCGTGGTACATCTTTGACGTCAAAATTACCGGAACGGAATCGACGAAACCAAAATTGCGCGTGATTGGCTGTTACACTATCAGGACCATAAACACTATTCACATTTGCAGCCGCCTGGCTTGCGTTTCCGCCTTTATCGAAGAAAAACTGTAAAATATAGCGTATTTTCTCTTTGCTAGTGTCCATTTTGACGCGCGCTCACACAACACTGAGCCAACTCATCACAACTATCTGAACAGTGTTTGTAGTACGCAATCTCATCGTTTGAACGTCATCTCGTTGAACCCGATCGGACTTATACAACGCGAGATACAGATCACTGAAGCCATCTATTGGCAAAATAATGGATTACTTTTTACTACACCAGATATTACACGGAGATGTCGACTTGAGAGCTTACAAGATATAATTAGTTAGTTAAAAAGCTGAAGATTAACGATAGGCACTATTAGAAATGGAAATTTAGGAGTGACAGTGCATTTCCGAAGCAATAACGTCACTTATACCGTTTTACAGAAGCGGCCCGTCGGGTGAGGCAAGTGAGGCCAGGCCTCATGTATATTTCTCCATAAAAATACAAATATATGTAAATTCTTGTTTTCGTTCACAAAACAAATTAATTACCTTTCATAATACAGAACAGACTTTTAATATATACCGGTGGCCATGGTCTAGCGTATAGCGCAGCCTTCAGTAGGTCAATACTCAGGAGCATGATAGTAGAATGTCAAGTTAGCCGAAGTGATCAGACTGGCTTCTCCTTGGCAATTGTGAGAAATGAATAATGCGGATGCCTGCTCATAGTCAGCCACGACTCGCTGCTTGATTTCCCAGAATTCCTCCACCTGAGGCCTCCTCAGCGCGCGTTCTCATCGGTTACCGTGACAACGAATTCCAACAACAGAGTACAAAAAAATGAGCCTTACGTGTGTTAAAGGAGCTCTGAGGCCAGGATGGAACTTTCTCTCAGTGCCCAAAACACACATTGCTCACGCATCTGCTACTGTTTGAAGCTGTTATACTCCAAGTCCCCCTCGCTAGGGAAGTAGGGTAGCCAGAAATGCTTTATTTATCAAATGTTACATGTTACGTTTGACAGTTTATAACTATATTAAGTAACAATCGTTTTTGACCCTAGGAAGGTACCTGAAATTCAGACGTGATGTAAAATTGTAGTCAGTACGTAGTTGCGTATAGAATTAGTAATTAATTTCCTCGAAATGAAAAAGAAAACCATAGAAACTAACTTATATGAATTGTCATGGAAATTCTGATTTTATTCTTTTTCGTGTGTTCGTGGCGTTAATGTCCTCATTGTGTGGTTATCTATCTTTCTACACCTCTCTACATTTTTTGTATTTAAAAATCATGGGCTTTAGGATCGGTTCATATATCACTTGAGTAGATGTTTTTCCATGTAGAAATCTGAGATCACGTGTTGGAAGAACACTGAAAGAAAACAGTAGAAACAAGATCTGTCTTGTTCGATTTTTTTTTTCAGTTGAAAACATAGATACACTGAACTCCTTAAATTGTTGTAGGTTTTAACGAGGGAATGGCACGGACAATAAGTTCTTCTATAGTGTAATTGAATTTGAATTTAATTCTTAAGGTCTTTAGGCAACTTTGGCTTAGGCCGTATTGTGTAAAGCTATCAGACAGATGTAGTCTGTTACAGAACAGAAAATTACCTAGTAGATTAATTTGTACGCAAAGAAAGTTTCAAAAATAAAAAATGAAGTAGCACAAAGATACAGAGCACTCCCCGATGTCTAAAGAAAGTGCCGGGGTGGCGCCCTTGTGTGCCCTGGCTCCACTGTACGATGTTATAATATTAGTGGTGAATCAAAGACAAAAAATATGTACTCAAAATCTACACTAATGTTTACTGCCAAGACATTATTCAAGTAAGCCATAAATCCTGCAAAGGGGTTAACTTTTTATTCTTGATAGAAGATTTCGAGTGTGTCCTAATCTTGCCAGCTGAAATCCTGAATGATATGATGTATAGAAATCATAATCGCTATTCCCCCACAAATTGAGACAGTGTGGTTGCCAGCACGGTTTATTAATGTAAATGAAATAGCTAAATGATTAGAACATTTATATTCAATACAGTTATGCCTTTGGAAATATGACTTGTTTCGGTGCCTCACTTGTTTTTTGTCACGGGCCGCTACTGCCGTTTTACTTTTTTCTTCTTCTTAGAAAATACCGGTATAAGGATAAAAGTAAAAAGAGGTATCGGTATATCATACCGGTGTATACCGGCCCATTTCGAGCTCCGACGGAGCCAGTCTGTTAATGAAATGGTATATTCTATTGATGTTGACAATGCATTTCTGAAACGTGTAACATTCTCTGACAAGGTAACTTCCAATATAGCCCGCCCCGTGTGGTGTTGGAACATGAACGGGACAGCCCAAATTAAATTTGTGGTGCCCTGATGTACCTTGACTTGCGATTCCGTATCTTTTTCTTTGAAGGTAGAAATAAAAGGCAACGCAATACGCATTTTCGTAAAGTCTCTGGGTCCAGCTGCTAGTAGAAGTCAGCGAGCCTACGTTAGAGGAAGAAACCGAGGGTGGAGAAAGATACGCGCAAGTATGTGCGCTGAAGTCATTCAATGTCGTCTGCTGTGAACGCTAACATCTGGCACCGTGGTTCAAAATTGTCCCCCACGGTTCCTCACAACAACTTCTTCTGCTGCTGCCCGGACCGATTTCGTTGTTTCGCTCGGGTGGGCTAATGCTTATATCGTCTGCTACCCACTCCCCCTCATTGTTGTTGTAATGTCACGTGATTAAAGTAGATTCGCAACCAAGCTGTGCATAACGGGGGACGGAGGGGACATGTCCCCCCCCCAATAATTTTCTGTGTCATGTCTAAGGTCGCGAACTTACCGGCATTTTACCGGTAGGGCCAAATAAATTGTTGAAAGCAGACCCGTATCGTGAAAATTGCGGACTTTTTCCTCTCTTTTGAAGACACTACTAACTAGTTTCAGTGATCTGGTTTTGAAGTAAGGTTTTTACAACAAAGTGAAGAGAGAATTTTGAGAGATTAACCATTACGTATATGATGATGGTTAACCGATCCCCTGTCATTTATGTATAGATATTTTTGTGTTAGTTAGTAAGGATATCTCAATGTTGATTTATTTCTGTGTTTTGTCGTGATAAATTAGTGTCAAGCAATAGAATGGCTGACGGTACGCGTGGTAGCGAGGAGGAATTGAGCTGCTGTGACTTTGTTACAATGGAACCCGTCATAAGTTGCAGTAAAGGCACCTGTAAGTTCCATCGCGGTTGTGTACAGAAGTCGCGTAGTGAACGCGTCCGTTTGACTGAATCTGACCTTGACTGGCAATGCAAAGAATGTCAGGATGAGGAATCTGATTTGTCGGTACGTGGAGAACCAGTGAACATTGATGATCCTTCAAAGAAAAGTGTCGTTGATGCCTCCCTGCCTAAGAACGATCTTGAACATTTTTTCCAGATGCTAGGTGGAATGAACCAAAACATTTCAAGCTAAATTAGTAACTTTGAGGCAAAACTGGAGGAGAAACTCTCTTTACCGGAAGATAAACTGATGAAGAGGATTTCTGAAACTGAAGTTGATATGAAATGCAGAATCGGTTACTTGACTACTGGACTTGACTCGACTAAGTCAACCCTGCAATTGGAAATCACTGATTTCAGCAAGAGTATTGAAGCTGGTGTAGGCAAGTTAACTTCTGACTTTGCAACGATGAAGGCTAAGGTAGATGAGGTCACTTCGAACATAGAATTATTAGAAAAACGCACGGAAGAAGTTGCGGATTCAGTCCAGAAGACTGATTCCAGACTGAACACGCAACTTGAGGAGACATCTTCCAGGTCTCGAGAACTTGGTTCTGAGATCAAGTCCCGCATGGATGAGGTGCTATCGCTCAGGAGCGAGCTGTCGGGAACTCAGGTCTTCTCTTCGCCCGGTGACCTAAGAAAACTCAGTCTCAACAAATCAATAAGGACTTCATTATACCGTGGTGGAAGGTAATCTCTTGTGGTGTCAGTGGTGACACTATTATGACTACTTCGTTGATAACCACCGTGAGTACTGACTCACAAGTAACAACTACAAATAGTGATACTTAAATTTTTGGTATGACTGGGAGACGACCGTATCCGTTTGGGTTTGCGGCTCCTACCAGCATTGGATGTACTTCTACTTTAGGTACGGTCTATCAGGGACACCAAGTGACTGATTTCATCTTTCCGTCTCGTTTACAAACTGGTAGTAACGTTACTCACCTTTGACGTTGAGTGCGGTTAGTGGACCCACTGAAATGAGAGGTTCCGAGCCAAGTGGTATTGGGATGACAAAGCCTCTCAAGCTTGGAGACTTAGTTCACTTTCCCACTTTTTCAGGTCAGGTATTGAGTCAGATTCCTCAAGAGTTCCTAATAAGTTTGGAACAGAACTTTGAACTCATGAGGCTGTCTGATACAGACCGGTTACTCGTGGCATCTAGGCGCCTCACTAGTAGAGCGTTAGCCTGGTACATTAAAATCAAATTACAAATACACTCTTACAGTGAATTTGTAAAACACTTCCATAGTCAATTCAGTGACGAACGGCTAAAGAGATTGAAACTTCGACGTTTGCAAAGTGTCAAATTTGTAAACAGTGAATACAAATCAATCGTAGACTTTGCTTGGAGTGTGGCAAAGATCTATAGCGATCTATGCGGTGACAGTGAGGAAGATGATCTGCTTGAAATTTTATTAGAGCCACTTCCTCTTTCGTTAGGACGTCACATGCATTTGTTGAAACTCAATAGCGTTGAAGAACTAATAGAAAATTTGACGTCGTAGGAGTTATCCTACGTTCATGATGTAGAACTCAATCTCGAATCTTCGTTGGAGCTGTCTAATATTGAGAAACGCAAATTTACCGGCAATATCGAAAGTACTAGTAAGGACAGTAGAAAGGAATTTGCAGGTTAGGAGTGTTCAGACTACAGCTAATTCTGAACGCAGACTTTGGAGTTGGTAGCTGAGTCAGTTAGATCAGATTGGATGGTGACTCCGAGTGGAGCTAGTATAGGCACAGATTATGGAAATAGGAACAGGAAGCAGAATAGGTTTAGAAGGTCGAATAGGGATAATGGTACTAGTCCTTATGATTCAAGATTCAGATTAGAGGTAACGGCCAGAATAGGTACAATAGTGATAACAACCATACACATTATGACAAAACACGAACACTTACTTTCGTCCTTATAATAGTAATAACATGAATAGATGTAACATGCCTAACACGAACAACACTAATAACACAAATAACAACACTAGTAATTCAATAATAATAATAATAATAATAATAATAATAATAATAACACTAATCAAAGATTTTTTTATAACAACCGAGGGAAAGGTCCTGGTTGTCATCATAGATGCGGGTGTTGTTCAGTCGCCTATCCGGTACAGGAACTTGCCCCAGTGCTGGTAGCGAATTGCACAGCCGATACGGTTCCAAGTCCAAGCCCTGGGTCCTCTTCGGGAGTTGTATGTCCTGGACCGGGTGATTCTGGGAATTTTCAGGATTCATCGGGTAAGGCTTTAAACTTCCGGAGCGTACTCTAGGTGGGTCATCTAGGGATCGTGAAGATGAGTTAAGTCGGCCCCGTGAAGAGCGTGTCATTAATGTTACTAGTGTTAAGGTTGAGAAAGAGAAACCTTTGTATTATAATAAGCTACTCGTTAAAACTCAGTGAAAAAATGAGAAAATTTTCAAGTCTTGCAAATCGAGAATCCTTCGGTGGGTGATACCCTCGAACTCGATGTGCGTTAGGTCCTGAAGCATGATCCAAGTGAACAAAATGAAGATGTCAATCGATATGCTCGACCTTGCTTTTATGAGCCGCCTTAGGACTTTTTATTATAGCGAAGAAAGGAAAGAGGAATTGTTAAGTAATGGGAATTAAGATTCTTCCTGCTTCTCCATCCTCTCTTTTTCCTTCGGTCATGAAAACTATGAGAATTTGTTGATCTTCAAGAAAAGAAATCCAATTTTTGGCGCATGATCTTTCTTTTCTTTTCTTGGTAGGGGGGAAATATGTAGTGATCCCCGATCGATTGGTCGCAACTTCTCACTTTCTCTCCTTTTTTAAGTGTCTTCTTTTTTGGTTCGTGCTTTGTCGGTGATATTATTTTTATTTTTAGCCGACTTCGGCTAACTCCAAAGTGTTTTATTTGTCCAGATGTCAAAGAAGCCGAACCATTCCAGTTATCTCTTTCATTGTTGTATTAGCGGGATTTTTATTCTTTATTGTTTCTTCACTTTATTACTTAATTATACTTTGCATATTTTATTGCCTTATTTTCATCAACAATTTTTCTTTCGTTTTAAATTTTCATAAATGAAAATGAACTGATTGTTGATTTATCTCGTTGAAAAATTTAGGTGGTTAAGCCACACATCCCTTCCGCTTTTTCTTTCTGATTCGATCCT
The DNA here is from genome assembly GCA_022664845.1 of Lepisma saccharinum. Taxonomy (NCBI): domain Eukaryota; kingdom Metazoa; phylum Arthropoda; class Insecta; order Zygentoma; family Lepismatidae; genus Lepisma; species Lepisma saccharinum. The sequence goes on along the minus strand of JAGDQP010008724.1, from coordinate 50,412 downwards.
CGTCTCTAGTTGGCTGTGGCCGAGAGAGACAGTTCTGTTATGGCCGTCGATTTGAAGAAGCTGCACTGAAAACGGCTACCCTCGAAAATTGCATAATTATAAAATAAATAATAATGCAACCCAGTATTTAAAGTATAAAATTATGAAAAGCAGCTTCGTCTGAAGAAATATATCAATATTTAGTAGCCGCCTTCTTCAAACTTCAGCAAGGTGAAAGCTGAATTAATATTTTGCTGTTTGGCGTTTTCATCGTCCATATTGCTTGAAACTGGAAGTGGACGACGTAAAGCTGATGGTGGTTCGTCGCTGTGTGAGGTGATTTTGTGTTTATATATGGTGTGCAGTGGTTATTTTATTTCGCTTTTTAAATAAATATAATAATCTGTGGTTCTAAGCTCCTTTTCTTCAGTCTGTGTGAAAGTGATTAGTTTACCTTCAGTATGGCAGTGAGTTGTTTTCTTCGTGGAAATATGAGTGAGGTGGATATGTTCACTTAATTTGGCAGTCATCGGGGGTCGGTTTACAATAAGGTATGTATGGTTAATGTCTTAAAATTTCTCATTCTCTCTCTGAAACCCAAGTCTGGTTCACATATGTTTAGATAGCGAAATTACAGCACATTAACATTAGTTCGAAAGCGTTGAATATTTTACCTTGCACTATAGTTGATGAAACTTTTCAAATGCACGTTCTTTCCCACTCAGCGTTTGGTTCGTTCATTTCGGAAATTGGTGTGGTTTAAATTGCACGAAATCTCTACAGTATGTCCATTTTGTTTCACGTAAAATTAAAAGATTTGCAATGTTTATTTCGATTACAAGCAAAGTTCAAAATTCCTTCGTTGCTTTCGCAAACCGTAAGCCAGTCCGCTCATAGAAATTCCTTCTGTAAATTTTTTCCTAACCCGACTATAGTATATCTTGACTGTATTATCATATTGGAGGTTACGTTGTGTTAAGTTCAAGAATGGAAAATACATACGAAATATTTGACAACGAATTTGGAATATCGAAGTTAAATTTATGCCCAATAGTTATATATTGTAATTAATCTTTTTCGTAGAATGAAATGTTATGCTTCGGTGATTGTAGAAATTTTGTTTAACTGGGCTAAAGTGTAGAATGCCTACCATATTTGGAAATTGAAAGTATCCTAATCTTTTGGAGAATATGTGTGTGTGAAATCTGGTCTCTGTTCATAGGCATGGCTTTCTGTAAACAATTAATTTATCTTCTGGTATGTGAAATTAACAGCATCTTTAAAAACATGTTTCGATGTGCTAAAGATTCTCTTCAGAAACTTTTTCTCACGTAATTTAGTGATCAGTCTTTTGCATTGAGTTTGTTATTCTTAAGCAAGAATAAATTACATTTTACCAGATATTCCTTGTGTCAAGGGTTTTATTAAGAAGTAGGTAGTTTACCATCACTGTGGTATTGCTGTAGAGATTCCCAACCTTTCGCCATTTCAGTTCGCGAAGTGTTATATTATGTGTATATGAGAAAGTAACTTCAGATGGAGTAAAGTTTCGATATTTTGATTTGATGCTTCAGCAAACATCAGGGAATAGTCAAATCAGTTGAACTTATCTAAATTGCGTGATGAATGTTAAGTAGTGTGCAGCTGCGTTGAACCTTGTACATTTTAAAAGCCTAGTTGCGATAGACCACTAAAATAGTGTTTTGTGTTCTGCTTTCCTGCGGGATGTTCTCGCCTGCGTCTCCCCCTTTTTTTAGGGGTCCCTTTTCTTCGTGTTCTAGCCTTCTGCTTTTTGCCATCTTACTGAGTTTTTTGGCACTTCTTTTCGGGCTTCTTTCATGCATGCTTCGTAGTTCTAGACTAGATCGTGTTTTGTCTTCGATGGTCCTAGGCTGAAACAAGGCACTGAGGGGTCCAATAGTGTTTTTTTGTTTTGTGCCCTCTCCTGTGGCTTAATGTAGGCTTGTCTCCCAGGTAGGTTTTGCCACGTTATGTGAAGTTCTGGGTAAGCCCACTTTTCGGCAACAGAGCGCCTCTGGCCCCGTTGTTTGCGTTTGTGTCTACCTGCCTCTGAGGAGAAAGTGCGGTACATTACACATATTCCCCCTTGATAATTATAATCAGAATCAGAAAACTGTTAAATAGTAGGTCTTCGTAACTGTAATTTTTGGTTGCATACTTCTTTCATAATAGGCCTACTCCTGATCTTTTTGATAAGGAGTTATGACAGTATTTAAATTAGACTTGTTTCATGCAACTTTAGTGACAAACTTGAAAGCAAATCCACCCCATCCCCTCAAGAAAAAAACGGTATGTAGTAGAGAATTTTGGATTTGAGATCTGAATTGAGCAAGGTTAAATACACAAAACCACCTGCTTTCATTCGAGCGTAAAACAAACAATTGAAATCTAATTCATTGTTCATTGTAATTTAATCTAAAGTAACAATTCATATCGCCTGTCGACATATGCAACCAACATATCAACAAAACCATTTGGCTGCCTATATCGTAGGATTTGGTTGATGCTAATTCCGTTTCCACAAATGGAGAGTAGACGTGATCTACTCTACCGAACAGTATAAATGCCATATGCCTCGTCTATCTGCTTTCTGTAAGAAATAAATGCAAGAAAACTCTTGGCACTAGCATTAAGGAACATAGCATTTTTTAAGATGTTCTTTTGTATTTCCTGAAAAATGATGATTTGACACTTATACCCTTATTAGCTTCCACCGTCAAAATCCATTTAGACACAAGTTCAAAATATATATAATCAGTTGCTATCATAGAATAGAATTCTTTCGCAATAAGAATATTTTTTTTTTCATTCTCCGCTGCACCAACGAACACGAGTATATGCTCCTATATACGACACTAGAATTTCTTCTAAATGTTCTCTAATGCGTTAGCGGTTAGAAGGTGCAAGTTCATTCAACGGAGAACGCGAAAAACGAATTGTATCTTGTGTGTACCTAGCACTCGCTCCAAGCAGTACGGTATCTCTAACTAGTTGGCAGCACTGTACCGTCCGTGCTTGATATCGCTATGGAAAGTTGTTGAAATTTTCCGCATATCAATGAGAGCTCAATGGTAGAGCGTTGGCGAAGCATTCGGGAGATTGTGGGTTCGATTCCAGCGGCCAACGATCCTGACTGAGGTTTTTTCAGTTTTTTTTTCCTCAAACACACAAGGCAAAAACCGGGAGGCACCTTCAACATAGGCCCTGGGCGACATATTCCCGTATTCTTTCTCCGTCCCTATCCCGGCCTGAGTCTTAGATGCCTAAAGGCCATAAATAAAATTCAAATGCAACAGCACGTTATGGGCTTAGAACTATTTAAATTTCAAATAGACAGATATAATTATTAGTCTTTTCTACACGAATATAACCACTTTATTTCCAATAGGCCTAAATGAAAATGATCCAATATTTCTGAATGTAAGAATACTTATTTCTTGTTTGGCATTGAGGGATAATTTTATAACTGTGGATCTAAGACGATGCATCAAATAATTCTAACCAAAGATGTGTGTTTTCTTTTATATTTCTAGCACAGACATAAACTACACCCAGTGTCTTACATAATGAAATAGTTTTTACGGAATAATATTAAATGTTCACTTATTTGTGCAACGATATATGACTTCCTTTCTTAAATCTTTCAATACAGCCATAAGCTGCACAGGAGACCGTTTTCTTCTCAAATACAAACAACTACTACAAACAATGCCAAATAGCATAGCATAACAGCTCACAATACGTGTTGTTTTGCCATACAAACATACGTAGTTCAGTCCAAATTTCAAGTGGCGACACGTTTGGAGCGCCAGTCCTGACTCTAGTGAAGTATTTTATAACTCTATGAATCCAACAGATTCCGGTTTAGGAGTTAATGTAAAAAAGGCAGTGCAGTTGATGAATTTGAATTTGAATTTTTATTACTCCAATAACCAATATACATTGGTGTCTGGAGAGTTCAGACACTAACAATTGTATTATACGATATTTATATTTTATGAGCACAGTCAAAATAACGTATTGTAATGTACACAATAACATTCGTGATTTGGACAATAATTCTTGCTATATAGATTTGTGAACAAATCTATACATAATTCATAATACATAATATAGTACACAATATATAATAGGTTTACAAAATACATAATGATAATCACTAATAAATGGAATTGCACGATAGTAAAATGATGTATATAATAGATAATAAATTTTTAACCTAGAAAAATAAAATTTGTAATATAGATGTTATAAAACAATGAAATTGTGAAATAGGCTGCTGTGGTATTTTATGTGAAATAGGTTAGTTGAGGTGCTGTGGTATTTTATGATAAGAATTCTTTGATATCGTAATATGCCTTATCCAGCAAGTGTTCCTTTAGCTGTTTCTTGAATCTATTTATGTTTTCTTCATTTCTTATATGTGTTGGCAGCTGATTGTATATTTTGACACCCATATGACTAGGCCCTTCTTGAACGAGGGTTAGTCTGGTAAAATATTGAAATTTTTCCTCTTTTTTTCTAGTACCATATTTATGTTTTCTTATAAGTGTATCGTTGTTTATTTTTGTATATAAAGCTATTTCATAAAGATATAAAGAAGGAAGAGTCAGTATTCTGTATTGTTTAAAGAGTTCTTGGCAAGAAGTTCTGCTAACTCCGGCGATGATTCGCAGTGCCTGCTTTTGTTTAGAGAATATTGATGCTGTTGTTGATGCGTTGCCCCAAAATATGATACCATAACTTATTATTGGATAAATAAGTCCATAATAAACCTGTATTAATGCGTTTCTACTTAATGTCTCTTTTAGTATTCTTAGAGCAAACAATTTAGAATTAAGTTTGTTTTTTACCTGGGCTATGTGGCTGCTCCATTTAAGATTTTCGTCTATTTTTATTCCTAAAAACGTTGTTTCGGTGTTTATGTTTACATTTAAGAAAGCTGCGTGATTTTTAATATCTTTTATTACAGTATTTTGTTTTGTATGGAAGAGTATGTATTGTGTTTTTGTGTCATTTAGTATCAGACTGTTACTGTCGAACCAAGCTTTAGTTTGTTCTAATATTCTACTAATATTTGCGCGTAAGTCATTTATATCCTTTCCTTTAACAATGATACTCGTGTCATCAGCATATAGAATTACCTGACCTTGTGTTATGTAGGTAGGAAGATCATTTATGTACAGTAAAAATAATAAGGGTCCTAAAATCGATCCCTGTGGAACCCCATGTTGGATTGTCATTTGTTTTGAAATATGCTTTGTCTCTTTCCCTTCTGTATTATACGTGACTTCAACTGTTTGTTTTCTGTTTGTTAGGTAGGATTGGAGCAACTGTAATGCCTTTCCTCTAATCCCATAGTGTTCCAGTTTTTTCAGCAGTATTTGGTGATTTACAAGATCAAAGGCCTTACTAAGGTCATAGAATATACCAAAAACTAATTCCTTTTCATTCACAGCCCGTAGAATATAGTCAACGAAGGTGTAAGTTGCAGTTGTTGTGCTTCTCTGGGGAAGAAATCCATGTTGTTCGTTGCAAAATACGTTATGTTTTGTTAGAAATCCTATTAATCTTTTTTTTTATTAGTTTTTCGAGAATCTTACCAAATATAGGAAGTAGAGATATAGGTCTGTAGTTTTGTACAATCGATTTATCTCCTTTTTTGTAAATTGGTACTATTTTTGCTACTTTCAATTGGGACGGGAAGGTACCATTGCTCAGGCATTCATTGTATAGGTAAGTTAGAATAGGTGTCAGGTATATGTTCACTGGGAATTCATCACTTATTGATTTAGTTTCTTTGAGACTTTGAATTTCGTTAAACACTTCACTTTCGGTTATAGGCATAATATATATAGTGTTCGAATTCCGCGGTTTAGATGTTTGCAGTATTTGTAAGGCCGATACGTTACTGTTCAGTGTCTTTATTAAAGTTTCTGCAACTTCTGTAAAGTATTTGTTTAAGGTTTCGCTTACTTGTCGCGGGTCTTTTATTATTGTTCCATTTATATTTAAGTTTATGTTAGGGTGTGTTCTTTTGTCTTTAATTTGGACATTTTCTTTTACAACATTCCAGATCATCCGTGTTTTGTTGTTGCTTCGCATGATTTTATTAGTGTAGTAGTTACATTTAGCTTTTTTTATTTGCTTTTCGTTTCCTATATTTTATTTGCTATAAAAAAACGTTTCTTATCTATTTCATCAACCTCTGTTTGTTGAATTTCACTTAAAATCTGTCTTTTAATTCTACTAAGATTTTTATATCCCTTGTTACCCAACCTTTCTTCCATTTATTTTTAGTTTTTATTGTCATTTTAGTAAAACACGCGTAGAATGTCTGTTGTAGAATACTGTAGAAATTATTAAACTTCTCGTTTACTGTGTTTTTGTCATATACATCGCTCCACGATTCTTTGGACAATCTAGTTGTAAATTTTTGTTTATTTTCTTCATTATAATTTCTGAATTCCTGGATTGTGTGTGTGTCTACAATAGTTTGGTTTGTTTGTATAGATATTACTTGGCTTGTGTGATCTGATAATCCGTTTATAATATCATATGAAATGTTGTCTTGGGTGTTTGTGAATATGTTATCAATTGCTGTTTTCGAGTGTGCTGTTATTCTGGTAGGTTTATTTATAATATAGTCCATGTTATATGTGTTTAATAGTGATCGTGTGCGCTCTTTGTGCGTGTCTTCAATGAGAAAATCAATATTAAAATCTCCACAAATCAACACTTTTTTCTTATAAATGTGTCTGATGCTATCAAGAAAATCTTTAATACTTTCCAAAAAAATGTCAAAGGAACCTTGCTGGCTACGGTATATTGCGGCAATAACTAGGCTAAAGTTTTCCAAGGTTATTGCAGAACATTCAAAACTGAATTCTTTGTTACTTATCTCTATCTTCTTAGTATATGGTATTAGATTTTCTTTAACTAGAATTAATGATCCCCCTCTGATGTGTTGTTCCCTGCAGAAATAACTAACAGTCTGAAAGTTATTTAGTTTTATTTGTTTAGTGTTTTCACTTGTCAACCAATGTTCTGTTAAGCATACCACAAAAGGATCTCACAAAAGGATCTATTGAATGCAAGAGGGCTTCTAAGTCACAGAGTTTCGACAATAATCCTTGTATGTTTTGATGTAGAATAGTGAGTGAGCGGCTTACCTGGTAATCTTCTTATCTTCTTACCTGGGAATCTTCCTCTTTAGTATAGAGAGGAGGTTATTTGTGAGTGCTGCTCCAAGTTTTTTATTTTGGATGGTAATCATGAATATTGAGAAAATAGGAATTTTCAATTGATTTGTTTTGTTTTGTTTTATATTTTTTCTTTGCTTCATGTTCAGTAAATTGTTAATATATCAAGGAAAATGTGTTTGCAGTTGAAATTTATTTGCTACTTATTTGATTTTAATGCAAATATTGTCAGTTTAATACACGTTCGGTAGAAAAAAAATCTAAAATAAGCTAAACCAACTCATCATAAAGCTTAAAATAATGTTTATAAAATCATAAAAATCCGGGCCCTGAAACGAAATGTTATGCTATTCAGACATTATCAAAGCCATTATACAAGATACATACAACTGGATGGAATGAGATATGGAGAAGTCCTCGCGATAAATCCATTTTATGTGAGACCCCTATCCCGACCTGAGGCTTGGATGCCTGAAGGTCATAACTAACTAACTAACTAACTCTATGGCTTATGGAACTCGCAAGTTCATCGCCGCAGTAACAAACGTTCGCCATTGGATTCTATCCTGAGCAGTATCAAGCCAGTCATAAATAAAATTTAATTCAATCCAATTCCAATCTGCTTTCATTCGAGCGTAAAACAAAAAAAAAATGAAATTCAATTTATTGTCATTTGATCTAAAAGTATAATTTCATATCGCCTGTCGTCTTATGCAACCAACATATTAACTAAATAATCTGGTTGCCTATATCGTAGGATTCGATTGATATTAATTCCGTTTCTACAAATGGAGGGGGGGGGAGTGACAAGGGCGCAAGCGCCAATTTTGTGACTTAACGATTCCCTCACTATTCTGTGGAACGTGGTCCACTCTGCCGGACAGTATAAAGGCCATATGTGTTTTTGCTTCCTATAGGAAATAAATACAAGAAATCCTTTGGCGAAAGCATTAAGGAACATAGCATTTTAAGATGTTTTGTATGTGTTCCTAAAAAATTATGATTTGGCGCTTATACCATTTTCACTTTCCACCGTCGAAACACGTTGAGATACAAGTTGAAAATACATAAAATCAGTCGCTATCATAGAATAGAATTCTTTCGCAACAAGGATATGTTTTTAATTCTCCGCTGCACCAAGGAACACGAGTATCTGCTCCTATATATTGAATTAAAATTTGTTCTAACAAGTGTTCTCTAACGCGTTAGAAGGTGCAATTGCATTGAACGGAGAACATTCGAAAAATGAATTGAATCGGGGAAGAGTTTGCAGTGTAGTTGTTGCATGTATTCTGTGAATGATGTTCTCTCTCTCTCTCTCTCTCTCTCTCTCTCTCTCTCACACACACACACACACACACACACACACACACACACACACACACAC
>JAGDQP010008724.1:0-41813 GCA_022664845.1 Lepisma saccharinum | reverse complement strand
ACACACACACACACACACACACACACACACACACACACACACACACATACAAGTGTGTACACAAGGTTACTATATTCTCTATACAATACATTACATTATATACCTAGCATTCGCTCCAAGTAGTGCGGCTCTCTCTAACTAGTTGGCAGCACTGTACCGTTCGTGTTTGATATCGCTACGAAAACTGTTGAAAATTTCCGCATTTCTTTCTGCGACTTTTTCTTTTTTCATTTGGCCTTTTCCCAGTTCACTTTATGTCTGTTTTCAATCCTTCTGGTGATCTAATCAAGATGAACCCGTTTGTCCATTTGTTGTTTCGCTTTATAGCGTAATTTGCAAGTAAAGAATAACATTAAGTGTAGCCATTTATGTGCGTGTAATGGGATGATAATCTTCGCGTCGGACTGTAAAGCTTCATTTATATGCGTATAATGAAATTTTGACATGGAGAATTATTATCAGAAAGTTATTATTTAAAGTTCAATGTGAAATTTGATTCTTATTGTAAAACTAAAACATAAAGTTCACTATTGTAATAAATTGATTGTTGATAATTTTAAAGTTTTGAATTTAACGAATGGGGTAGATATAACAAAATGAAACTACGACTGCACTTTAGATACTCCCTCGATAGTTCTAAATAGTGAAGGTTAGGTTGAGTTGGGTTAACTGAACTTATATTACTTAGTGTGTCATCCATAATTGGACTTAACGCCTCTAGTCCTTCGTCGAAATCAGATCCCAAATAACGTACTGAAAATGGTGATTCCTATTCCGAGGGAGTATCTGAAGAGCATCCGAAATTACAGTTTTGTTTGGTGTAATTATATTGCAGTAATATTAAAACGGTATAGTACACTACAATATATATTACACTATCTATTTACTATAATAACAGATATAAATTATTTGCAAACCTAAAGAAAACTTCCGTTCATTTGACTGCTTTAGATCATTTTTATAGTGAAAGTTCCCGTTTCATATGTGAAGAGATATCAAGGTGCATCATAAATTCTAAACGTAACAGTTATTCATTCAATGTAAATATAATTTAGAAATAACAAAACTTAAATGGTACGTATACCAATTTCGCATTTCTGGTATAACATGGATCTATTTCCATAACAGAAATCTTTTCATCTATTCATTTATTGGTATTCTATATTTCCTAACTAGAGATTCTTTATTACGTATTTTAAAATCATAACGTTTTTTCTTTCTATTTCAGAATATTGTTTCTAAACTAAACCCCAAACTAACAATGTAACAAACTACAGTAGAACCTCGGTAATCCGACGTCCGATAGTTCGACTCCTCGCATAATCCGACTATGACGGAAGTATAGGAAATATGGCGGATTTCTGCATTTGTCCTTGAAACACTGTGTGTATTGTTGACTCAGTTAGCGTGACACTTAACCAGCGGCTTCTCATGCTTTACTTTACTACTATTTATTGTTAAAGCAGTGATTTTTGACAAGGTGAACAGTGTGTTTTTGTACTTTTCCTATTTTTTTTCTTAATTAGCAAATGGATTTCTTTGCACTTTACTGTAATATATTAAATATTTTCTCCTTTGATAATCCGACTTGCGTTCCGACCATGCCCTCAGTCCCAAAAGGTGGCGCATTAAAGGGTTCTACCGTTTGTTAATATCATATTAACATTCGTTCTTGTAGTGAAATAAAAAAAAACCTGCGTACCCATTTCAAATGAGTCAAAAGACGGCAACTTGTTAAAGTCTATCGAGACGAAACCAAGACATGTCTCTGCAGAGACCGGAATTTTTAGTTCGAGAGGAGTCCAAGACCAAGACCGTCTTCTACATTTCGAGACGAGAACGAGACTGATGTCAGTCTTGTCTCGTCTTGATACCATCCCTATCTGTATCAAATAGCTCGCCATATTAACACGTTATTTAGCGAGTATACTAAAAAAAATACACTTAAAAAGAAAGAAAATTGAAATCTTCTCAGAAAAAGTTGTGCACCAAACTTCGCATAAAAATGATGTGACACCATAGAAAAAAAAAATACTACGGGTGTTCCCATCCACCAAGCAACCCAGTTGTCAGTGCTGACTATATATTTTAAAACTGTATTTTAAAAAATCGCAGTTCGTTAGTTTATTGGAATTGTAGCACAGACTGCAGTGTTGCAAACTGTTAACATAATATATCAGGTTAAACGCTTCAAGTCGAGCAAATTCTGACCAAATTTTTCATAGCATCTTTATTTAATAGCAGACAGGCCTACTCTGTTCCTGCTTAGAACTGTATATTTACCGGTCATATATCACGACATACCTGCCGTATAATTTTGACCCCTCACCAACTGCTTTGTGTGTGGTATATTTTTCTGTATACGCTTTAGTATGTTGACATTGGGCCCACCCTAAGTGTAAACATTTACACTAAAAAGATTTATTTTCCTTTAACTTACATGTATAGACAGACAGGTATGTATGGCATAAGCCAGTCACATGTCCCTTGGTCAACACTCTTCTAGACGCAGTTAAAGTAGTGCCTGTCTTTGTCTAGGCACGGCACCATACTGACATTCACAATGTGAAACTGAGTGGATTTTGGAAACTAAGTTAATATGGTTGACAGCGTGAAGTAGTCGGGATCCGAAACCCGCTACTATAACCATTAGATCATGGGTATAAGCAATACTGATCTAAAATTAGGTGTGAATCTTTATTTCTCTTCCAGAATGTAACTGTAATACTAGCTTCGAGGATATTACGAAATGATTTAAAGTCGTTGAATAATAATGAATTTGGAAAGCACAAATTTATGGTTACAACCACAAAAGAAAAAAAATATATATACGGACGATGCTGTCATCTGACGATAGAGATCGTTGTTCTACACTATCTTTAAGCTTAGATGCTGTATTTGGGTAAGCTGTAATTAATTTTGCACATTGCACTAAATCTCTATGTTTTCACTAGCTGGCAGAAGACGCCATTGAAATGTAGAATTCAGACATTTAAAGGAAAGTTTAATTAATTGATGGTAATTATAATATGATCTCCGGAAATGGAGTGGCATCCTGTCATTACGGAGAACGGAAACCACAAATCTGTGAAATTTTGATTTTTAATATTTCAGAACTTTCAAATAAGGGTACTGGGAAATCTTAAACATTCCGGAGTTAACATTAGGAGCCCCGGAATCAGATTGTAAGAAAATAAATAATTTGGAAATTCTAAAAAGTCAAAGTTTGGATTTTTTTTAAAAATATGGATTTGGAAGGATTGAGAAGATCCATTATAATCAGAGACAATCCAATTAAAATGTGGAAAATCGGAACTAGAAATTAATTACAAGAGTTAAGTTCGGAATTACGGAAATAATTCCATTGAGCTAGATCGCTAACTGTGCTTTGTTTCTTTGTCTGTGTAAAGGAGTTTTGAAATTTAGAACAAGATGTGTGTAACACTATATGCTTATTGTGTTTATCTCTGCTCAATCATATTCATCACCAAATGGAACTCAAAATTACAAATAAAAAAGGCTTATAAACAATACAAAAGGTTTATTTGGATTTATATACAAAAATGATTTTCTAACGTTATCTAAGGGATTTTTGTAGAGTTCTTATTGCTCCATAATTGTTTATAATTATTTCTACAAATATCTAATACATAAAATATGGCAATAATGAGCAAGTACTTTCGTTACAGACATTTTTTGCTATTATCTTTATTTTTTACAATGACAACAAATGATAAAATGGTCGAATGTACAACATAATAATCATGACAAAAAAGCTATATGAAAAGGAATGATTGGTTGAGGTATGTATGGACAAAAGCGAATGATGTTATGATATTATTAATGAACAAGAATATTTTAATTTCTAGCCTTGTTTTTTTTTTTTTTTTAATCTTCGTTTTTAGCAGCTAAATGAAGAGCTTTAACTTTTGTTAACAATAATAGAAAGTTTACTTTACTTCACGTAGAAATATTTCCAATAATTCGATTCAAATTCTATTTAAAATGCATGATACATGTTAATATGATGCGTGATACGAACCAAAATAAAAAATCCTTGAATCAAACTTTCTCATGTAGGCAATCAGATTTGATTGTTCTTTGTATTGAGCTAGAAGTTGAGTGAACCTACATTTCAAAGTTACGTTTTTACGTAAAACAATGGTTCGTATTATTTATTGCAATTACTCACTCACCCTATTCACATACACATACACAAACATACTAAACATACACGACAAATGAAGCATAGTAAAACTGTTTATTGCAATCAGTGGCGAATGCTCGGGATACACAGGGTAGACTGTGTCTCTCCATTTAAAAAATAAATGTAGTTTCACTGTAATACGCTTTGATTTGAAATTATATGTTCACGGTGATTTGAAATTATAGCTACTGGGTATTATACCAGCAACACGGAGACATTTTGTGTTCGTGTTTTTTTTATTTCCCATTAAGTCTACCCACTTTTTAATAGTACGCTTCGCCACTGTGCAAGTATCATAAACTTCTTGAAGTATGATTATGATCTTTTAAGTATTAGCTGCCGTGTAATTTCTTAGTTCTCAGATTTATTAATGAAATCGTGAGAAACAGAAATGAAAGCTACCCTTTGAACGTCTATTTATAACCAATCTACCGCGTTGGAAGAAACTCCAAAACAATCTGAAACTTCTCTCACATATCTTATTTACTTGGATGATTTAAGAAAAAAATGTTAATATTAAGTAATTGGCACACTGAATTAATTAAGTCTTCTGTTTGTATTTATCGTATAAACTGTCAATAAACACTCACTCTCTACAACACGCACAAACGTCGGAGATGGCCGTATTGAAAAGCAGATTCAATGAAAATGAGGGGATCAATGAAAAAGGTGCTAACCCACCTATACAATAAGGACATCATTACTACTTTCTCGCAAGTCATCTGAAGTTCTTATTGCATTGTGTGGGTTTGTACCTTTTATGGTTTGACCCCATCTTCTTCTCAAATGAAGTAAAGCTCAATTGGATGAGCAACGCTACAATTTCGGAACAATTAGGGATTAGAGAAGCACTTACGTTCCGGACACACACATACACTCATAACAGACAACAAACACATTCACAACTCATGCTTACCACACTACAACACACTGTACAAGATTAAAAAAAAAAACGAAATCTAACCGTGGCAAAGCTCGAAGAGAACTTTTGAGAACTTAAGAGTCAACTCTTAACACTCAAGGATTCTGTCATGTTATTTCTCTTGGAAACTGTACTTGTATGCACTCTTAAAAATTAAACTATAGGACAAGAGCACGAGAAGGTGAAAAAGTGAGCACTATTTCTTCTCCAGAGAAGGTGAAAGAAAAGATGAAAACATATGAAAATGACTAGTTCTTTGGTGATGTAAGTCTTTTAAGCAATCCATTCAGCATCCGGATGCATGGACTGAACTGAACTGGGGCTTGCATTTCTGTTAATCCTCTCGTAAATATTCTTAGCACCTTCCACAGCAGTTTCGATGCCATCACCAAGTTTCTCTCCGGCAGTCCTCACGACACCGGCGATGTTATGAGCGCTGAATGTATCATCGTCGATGTTGATGTCGAACTTGGAATCTTCCTCCTTAGCGCATTCGGTGTGGTCAATGATACTGAAGTCATGAGGGTTAACACCAAAGCTATTCAACTTGTTGCGAACCTGTAATAATAAAGAGATAAAAAATTATTATTATTTAAGATAGTTTTGAAAGAATAACTGATTATTTGTAAAACGAATTTAGTTATTTATTTGCAATTCAAAACTTTAAATAAGTTTTATTTTTTATGGACTTTACAGTAAATCAAAGCTTCAGCCGGTGTAGACAATATTTTCATTTCCAAGTTTAAATTCGAGTCGTGCTAAAGTTTGAAGAGAACTTTTGAAGTTTGAACTAACTACAAGTCAACTCCCTATGGGATAGAAAACGGGTCTTATTCAACATACCATTTACCTAATGTGAATGAAGTAAAATAGAGTAAAGGTCGCGGTCAGAATGACCAATCCCGAGATTCGATCCGAAGACATACCGATTATAAGAGTCTTCTTCTAAGCCACCTTGCGCTCTGCTTGTTTAGGTTCCAGATACAGCACAATGACAACTGGGCGGTTTGGCTGACAAGTGGTGTAAGTCCAAAAATTCCGAAAATGGACTAATAATATTGTCGAAAACTAGACAGCTAGATGTATAAAATCACCAAGCGGTGTGGGTACCAGTTATGTAGTTTGGCCACAGAATGCGTTGAAAGTTATTTCACTACAACCACAGAATAGCCGAGCAGTTTCAACTTTCAATCTGCTCTCCTGTAAAATTGCTATTATGGACTGAACACTACTTGTCAGCCAAACCGCCCAGTTGTGTATTGTGATGTAAAGCTTTGTAATATGTTATATTATTATATCTAACATGCCATATCTCCATAGCAGTTTCTATGGAGGTACACCAATACAATCCTAAGACGTCGATATTACTTGCTAATTGCTATTTTGTTATTGGTGGCTTTTACGGGTAGTATGATTATGGTTGTTCTACTCGGAGGTTGGTCTATGACTTGAAGTATATGGGTAAGGATCAGCTAAGGTGAACCTATGGTATTTTATTATTGCTTTCCATCGGAAGTGGATAACAGTCTATAGACAGAACCTACAAACCTATTCCTTTTGCTTTTTTAAAAATATTTTAACGGAAAAAAGTCAAGCAAACCAGACTGTACGGAAATTTCCAGTAACACTGCTGCGTACGGTACACAATAGACCCCTATGGCGAGCTATATAACGGGGTTATACTGTATTTCTATATTCTAGGAACATGTAATGCATATGTGTACTTACCTTATCCACATACATCTTGTCAAGTGTGGGCTTTCTGGAGAGAATTGAAGCTGACTGGCGGTTTGCAAATGCCATCTTCTGACAAGTAAAAACTCCAGCATAGTTTTCGTAGTCTGTGGAGAATATAATGTAAGATGCACTGCCGGCAACACCTGAAGAAAATAAAAAACGAAAAATCGATTAATTGAAATTCATAAGGAATCTTTCATACACATATGGCAAAACCAATGGGCAAATTGCAGAAAAACGGTCTAGATTTTAAAGACAATGGGAAAAAAGACAAAAATACAGAGTGTTCTTAAAGTTACTATCAATTTCAATGAAGAAAGACAGAAATTGAAACAATACTTTATTTCGTACCCATACGTCAATTCATTGGGTTTATTTCAGTCCAGTGTAACTCCTAACGTTTAAAATAACTCCACATAACCTCAGTTCACGTTAAAAAAAATCATCTTTCAATGGTAGTGCGAAATATTAACTGTGATGAGGTTTTCTGATAGTTTGATACGATTTCGTAGATACATTAGATATTTTACCTCTTCCGTAACATTAGACTTGATGAATCTTCATAAAAACGGATCTCAAGAGGATTAGACATTAAACTTGGGCACTGGCTTTATTTATGTCTTTTAGGCAACTTTGGCCTAGCCCGAGTTAAACATTGCAGTTACGTTAGATTGCAAGAGACCTTTCTGAGCTGTAATAGACTACAAAAGACCTGTCATTGATCGTATGGGTATATATGGGTGGAATTACAGAATAAAAGTGTTTTCCAAAAGTGACCTTCGTTCATTGACATGCCGAAGTTTAGGGCATCCTGTGTATCCGTATGACAAACCAATCTTGAACCTCTTCCCAATAGAAAAAATCGGTTAAGACCTTGTTTCGAGACAAAGTTGTTGATGTAAATGTTAGCGACCACTTCAGTCCGTGAGAACTGACATCGTAACTTACACAATTCACATAACTTTCAGGAGAATTCGCTTAACTGAGCAGATAGTCTCAGCGAGAGCACGTTGCCTAGAAATAAGGACACAAAATAGAAGATATGTAAATTGTACGAGATGTCCTTTTCTTAAGATCCATGTCTGTCTGTTCATGAGCTTCAGATTAATGTTTAAAACAGGGTTTCTATTTGCCTTCACTAGCATCAGACGAATGCTAAGATGGGGCTTTGAAGTAAGGAAAATACAATGTTTGTTCTCCATTCTTTTTTTTTTTTTTCACAAGTTCCAAAACTTAATAGCTCCTAGCTCAAAATTGAATAATAATAATAATAATCTACGCATAACAAAAAGAGAAATGGTAATATTATGAAGCAAATTATTTGAAATGATTGGCCAGAAAAACTTTCGACAACACGTGTAGTTCACGAAGACTTCTTCAGATGGCAGACCGTGCTAGCCACCTACATGTGCTGCCATCTCTTGGGTAAAGTTCATACTACAACATGTGGCGAATAGATGTGGAAATTGGATTATACCGAGGCGACTGAAAAATATTTGTAAACGACACATTCTAACGGTACGGTTGCATGCATATAAGGATACTTTCGAGAAAGAGTCATTTGTATTTTGTTAGCTCCTTAATTAGGCGACTTTTTAAAAATGTACGGAAATGACAAAAATAAAATTATAAGTCTTTTAAAAAATGAACCAAAAAGTAAAAAATAAAAAAAACCTATCGACTCAAATTTTGAAATCAGCGTAATAATAAGGCAGAATAGCAATGATACTTTTACCTCAATTACCAATATTACTTTCAAGAATGTCGTTATAACACGTAGTCCCAACAGTTTAAGTACGGATCTACCGTTTTAAGTTAAATATGAACCAGCTGTGTTCCCCCACCGGGGATCGAAAACACAAGACAGGATATTTTTTATTACCAGACAACGAGAATGTCCTAATCATTTACCCACTGGAGAACACATTAGAAAATTTAACAAAAATTAAACATAGACTGTATTTGGTAGAAGTGAGATACACGCGAAGCAATGTATAATTAATTATAAATAGAAGAACGGCTACAATAATAGGCTAAGTAAACATCAAATTTCCTCACCGTATTTAATTTCTAAAAACACACATGCTTCTTAAATTTCACCGCGATGTTCTTCATCAGCCTGAATGATGTTATGAAAAACAAATGACTAATAATAGCAATAAACGTATTATACGTAGTGATATAGATACTTGGAATAAATGAGAAATAAGCCGGAATTTCATTGTATAAGGAAGTGAAGCAAGGATAATGTAACGGCATCGAGTTGCCGTAAGAATTACTTTTATTTCAACATGCATTTCTCAAGGTCAAACATCAAGGGCATGCACGGAGTCTACATGTCGTCTTTTCTTATTTTTTTAAAAAAGATTTCTGCGTAGTAGTACTTGAAACATCTTTTTACCGCAACAGAAACAAGATATCGCATTCAGAAACAAATACACTATCAGAATTTTTTCACCAATTTAAGAGCATGACATAAATGAATACTAAAAAAATTTGAAGATTTACACGAAAAAAAAAATCTACATCTGGAAATCCTTCCGCGAAAAGGGAGATTCATAGAAAGTATTCGATGGCTATACTTTTTAAGCCTAAATGTGGCAACACCGAACCATTATTTCAAATATATATAAAATGAACGCTTCACATATTATGCTTACCATGTATAATTTGTGCAGTGTTGCCAGATTTGCAACTTTCGAAGTAAGAAACATTTTTCATCTCCCATTATTCCTGAATGTGAGTGAGTGTACGTTTCAGGGTTTTATTGAGATCTACGGCCTTGGCTCGTCTCAAGCTCGAGGGATAACGTCCGTTGCCGGACAGGACATTATGATTCGTACTATTCCGCCATTCGCTATATCTGACAGGAAAACCTTTAGTGAAGTGGGTTTAAACCTGCACCACCTTCTTTGTTCCTGATCTTCACAATTAAAGCACGGGGCTCCCTACTTTTGTCACACAACCCAACTAACTAGGGCGATGTTCATACTGTGTTACTAACCTTTAATAATCTTTGCTGACCTGTCTGAAGAAATGAAAGAAATAATTTTTGAACTCGTAGACTTTGGCATTCATGATAAACTTTCAAGGGTAAAAGATAAGGCTTTCGGAACTGCTTGCTCACTGGACAGAATAACATATTTCTCATAACACAATCATACGTGTGCAGAAATGACGGTGGAGGATGTTTACGAGCGTTTTTTTTAAACTGGGAAAGCTTATTTCAGTTCTAAGTTAATGAAATTAAACGTCACGTTGTTTCTTTACGCATATGGCCAGATGAGGTATATAATGCAACGTCGAATGGACTGCTCGCGTTTTATTTTATACAGTCATGGGAGGGACAAGGAGGACTTCCCTTATTAGAACTGTTGAGGTCATTTCCCTCATCTTCCAGAAGTTGGGCTCGTAAGAGTCAACCTAATATTTAATCCCGAAGGAAAGGAAAGTACTTTCCCTTCCATTGCAGCTGGGACGCACCCTTTAATACGAGGTTTGATTATTTCGTAATTGATCATTTTAAAGTCGTACGTCATTTACTTTCGTTCCCATAGTAACCAAGATGGTCTAAACAAATGATGCAGCAATACGATTATGTACCAATCATGCGATATTCCTATGGGTTCTGGATTAGTATAAAACTTCACTAGTCATCATTTACTAAATCAACAAAAAAAAGTTGAGACAGTTTTTGAATCTCCCCTACTTGGATGACGTTACAAAAATATTCACCAATCCTTAAGGATTTTAAGGTCATGGTTTTTGAATACTTTTTTGCAGAGTGGTTGCCTTCTGCGTATGGACACACTGATGGCGGTTGCTATGGCAATGAAGATGTGTGACATCTTAATAGCTTAACTAGCCCATTGAGAGCGAATTTATCCTTAAAGGTGAGCAACACTGCAATTATTGTGTCAATATGGTTGCATACCTCTCGGGAATTTTACGAATTAACAGTTATATCGATACATAAAGATTGTTCCTTTTTTATAATTTCTGTTTATCATTGTTTTCTTTTATCACTTCTGTTATGTTATCATGACGACAGCCGTATGATTTCTATGGCAACAAGAAGGTTATTACGGCGCAAAATAATACTTATTGACGGCCCACGTCCCTACTTTCCCGTCCTGCGGCCTGCCCTCCATCTACCTGTGGTGTTCATGAGCCTTTCTGAATACCAGTCCCGATAGCAGAGAAATCTTGATTCAAACTTTTGCAAGCGTGTCATATCAAGTGTATAATCTTGCGTCAAACTTGAATAATACTTCCTAGTTGGCCCTTGACAAATTTGTCATATCAACCTTGTTACAAGAAGCGTGAAAGAGGCATACCAGTCCATGACACTAGCGGCCAAATATATCAACACAACTCTCTATGTTCAGCTTGAATCAAACTGATAATATCAAATCAACTTAGTAAAGTCAATTTCAAACTTGAGTCAAGTTTGTTTACATCAATGGTAACTACAAAAGCTAAAATCAACTGAAAATGAAGCTTGCATGTTATGCAGGAGTGTGATGGTAGCAGGTGTTTTGCCCGGAAGCAGGTCTATGATTCGAAGGTCCCTCAGAAAGGTGAACGTATGGTGGTTTACCCTTCTTATCGAATGAAGATGGCGTTTTAAGGACGGGTCCCCAGCGGGTATCGAACCCGATACCTAAGTCAGTGAGCGTCACTACTCACCCACCGGAGACACACGAAATCGAAAAATTGGCCATCGATATATACGATTAGTGTGATAGTCCAAGTGTTTTCAAAATATTTCGTGCTCCAGCAATGCTGACCGAAAAAGAAATCACCAATATAGAAGCAGGTCACTAGCACACTTTTATTTTTTTTTAATATTAGGAATGACGGATGGTTACAGTACTTACTTAACGGGAATCTGACAATCATCTTGGCTGGCTGCGATGAATCAGGGACTTCGAGCTCTCCGGTGTAGCGGTACTTGTGATCAACGCTGGTGAGCCCCAACAGGAAATGCTCACTTGTCTGTTCAATGTTCAGTTTCCCGTCTTCGCCACGAGTGAAATTGTAGGTCAGGCATTTGCTGGCTGTGGAGAACTTCTGAATCACGTACCACTTGCCTAGAAACTGAAATCAAGAGCAATAAATATAAATTAAAACGTTTGCAGTTTTCTTAAAATTAAGATGGGACACTTAAAATGTGCTACAGACAGACTATCGAGAGCAGGGGGTGCTAAATGTGCAGAGCTCACTCAAGTTTCTCTTTTATATAAAAAATTTGGTCACGTCTCAGAAACGTTATAAATATTCATTTAGCTGTTTAATATTTCAGATACGCCACATCTGTAAGCTTACGACTAATGACTTCTATACTACAATTAAGCTTGCATAAACTTTTGCTGATATTTTCCGTAATTTATTCGGTATTTGAAGCAACCATTGATACTTTCCTTTCGAAGAATGGTGAATAGTTTACAGAATTAGACATTTTCAAAAGTGCCACAAACAATCCTTAAATCCTGTCATAAACATAACAGTTACTGGTGCTGTGTAAGCGAGCAACACATTTTAAGCTAAAGTCACAGAGAATTATTGTATCATGTTTTAAGTTACTAAAATCAAGCTCATAATTAGCATTGTATACACAGGACATTTATTTAATACGTGCACATATTTACAAGAAGAAGAGTTCCTCACATTAAAATCAAAAAGAAAAATATTCATTTAAACACAAATCGAAGTTAATTTCGATTTTGAGTTTCAAGAGGTTGATAGTTGATCCATAAACGACTTCTTAGAATGAAGACTAAAATTAATAAATAAATAATAAATCACAGCCATATTCAATCCACTACTGGATAAGGTCTCTCCCCGAAGGAAGGAGTTGGTCTACTGCTCCCACGCTGACCAGACGGGTTGGGAGAGGAAAGCCGAAGCTCTCACTGTGATCGCCACTGTCTTCTATTCATAACAGCTCCCCCAATTGCATCACGATGCTGGGTGGGCACCGTTCCAGACCCGCACGCCTTAGAAAAAATCCTTCGCAGCGCCGGGAATCGAACCCGGGACCCCTCAATCCGTAATCAGACACGCTAACGACTAGGCCATCGGTACGATAATAAAAGTTGAAGCACATTCATAATAGGGCATTTGTATTAATATAGTTAATATTGAAATTTAAAATTTGATGGCATTGCGATGATTGATCTCATACACACCTTTTTCTTCTGTTGTGAATAAAAAATGTTTTTTTAACTCCCAAATCCTCCTGTGCATATATATTTTAAAAAAACAACAACATTATAATGATAAGACATAATATTCATGATAGCATCAACATCTTTCTCTTGGCAATTCTGCATTAATAAAATTATTGTCTTGTTTTTAAGCTTTCAGTGGATAACACCTATAATTTACCTTGTTAACGTCGAATGTTGGTGCGGGCTCAACAGCGGGACAGCTTCCCAAAGAATAAGTGTGGGCCCATGCATAGCTGACGGCCACAAGAAAAACTAAAGCACTTAAAGTCCTCATTGTTGGTTTATCTGGAAAAGAAGAAATTGTAATCATGTGTACCATAATAATAATAATAATAATAATAATAATAATAATAATAATAATAATAATAATAATAATAATAATAATAATAATAATAATATCCATGTTTGCATCAAAACTAGGGAACAGCATAGATTCGAGTCTTGCTGACGTCAATTGTCATAGATAAGATTGTCTAGGGTATTCCGCAGTTACGCTAAGCGAATGCCGATTTCAGGGCGGTTTAGTAACTACAATCACAGACAAACTATTTACACAGAGTGACAACTCCCTATGTGTGCTGCATGATAGCTGAATAAACAATGCATCACATCAGAAATTTGAGGCTAATTGGTCATGGCATCATACTACTAGAAATTTGAGGCTGATTGGTCATGACATCATACTACTAGTGTCGATTGCAATTAGTAGTATACTATTGCACCCGCTTACGGCTCCACTATCGCAATAATCGTCTTTTCTACGCCTGTGGTTTGAGCTTTAGTTCCATGAAATTAAAGCCAGCAATAAATTCTTTCTGGCTATCTGTAATTCAGATTCTTCCGTTCATGGCGCTTTGGTCGAAAATCACATATCTAGCATGAACATCGTCTACTTGAAAGTTTCAATAAAACGCTTCGTTCTGTAAATAGGTTGTCTGTGAACTAGAATAAAGTTCTGGCCGTTACTTTTCGCATTCCTTCTCGTGGAAGGTTGTTCGCTGAGATGTGTCAATCCGCAGACTGTTCAATTCTGAATCACTTCTGTTTTCATCGTGCAGGGACGGACCTATATTTTTCTTTCGGAGGGGAATCTAGAATGAGTCTAGATATGAAATGTATGTAAACTTAGATTCATCGAAATCGGCTGATGAAGAATGTTCAAAGTCCATGTCATTCAAAGTCCATTTATATAAATCTGACTGCACATAAAAAATATATAATTAAGACTAAATTTTTACTAGTTTACATAGAAATCTGGATTTCGGTGAATCCCAGTCCTGGATATGTCAGCGTCACCGACATCGAACCCGGGATCCTATTATGTCAAGGTACCGAGCGTAAATCATTCATCTAACGAAGACACACATGCACACCAATGTTTGTTGTTGGTGTGAACTTCTCATGGAGATTTGGAGCAAGTTAACCGCATATTACTTTGGTGTCGCTGCTTTTTACTCATGCATAAGTTAGATTAAACGTATCGGTAATGCTAAACTATGTTCTAATAAAGAGCACGAGAAACAAACTTTTATTTTTAATATAAACACGTAATTTGCATAATCTAGTTACGCAGAATTATGATTCACATTTATGAGGATTAGTATTGTCGCAGATTCACACGTTCAACTTGATTCACTGTTCTAAATCATGACTATATTTCATGTCAAATGGGGTAACGATGAGTGACTTTTCGCTACAATCCTGTAATTCCTGATGACTCGTCACTGATCATTTACAAGCACGTGTAGCTTGTTTTATTTGTTGACAAAAGAAATGAATACCAGAACTCATCAAGAACCAAGTCATGCGACAATAAGCGTGCGAAGTTCAATGATGTATAGCAGAAAAGATCTAAACTATAATTAAAAAGAATATCTCTGGCGATGTTGAAATTGTACTCTTTATAAGTTATTGAATAAATAAATAAATGATAAGGTGTTCTGTGAATGGAAAATTTAAGACATTTCACGTCTGGATATCTGCGACTCATCTTTGATGTAGGTGTCATTTTCGACTGTGACTGAGGACAGATTTAATGACTAAAATCTTAAATGGGAAAAAGACCTCGTTTTCTCGTACTAAACTTCAGTATACGTTCATGATTATTATAATTCACTGTGGAAGTTCTTTGTACTCAAAAGCTCTTCCAGTCCGTTCTGAAAACAAGATGAATAAACAATGACTAATGTATTTATCAAAACGTCAAGTCATCGTTTTTCTTCCCTTGTAACGATATACAGTACGTATAGCGGCACTGCATATGTAACTTGAGAAAAAAAGCCAAACACCTTTTGAAGGTTTTGAATCGCAAACTTTCTCAGCATTCTTTACTGAAAAAACAGTTCTCTATTCTTATTGGACTCCCCGCCCGCTCGACCCAGGAAAAAGATTGTTCCTATTTTAAGTCTGTAACGCAGGCTAGCGCCTGAACTAAAGCAGGCAGAGAGAAACTAATTTAGTAACTCTAAAGCTGGCCGGTCCTTTTCGTTTGCTTTGCTTTCTCCATTTTCAAGATTTGACGCTAGTTTTTCAATGAAAACAAGTAGAAAGAAACTGATTTCAGATTTAGATTCAGTGACCTTGGATTTATCTGACTCAGTGGCTCTGAAACTGGCAGATCCTTTCATTTTGTTGGCTTTCTTCATTTTAGAAAGAAATATCACTTTAGTTTTACCATCCGTATTTCACTACGTTGTCAACGGCTCCGCCCTAATTTTAAAAATATATATTTATGCTTCTTTTAACTTTTGATTGCGTTGCAACATTTTTTAATAAAGCATAACGAGCAGTGGTTTATCCAGAATTTTCAAACTAGGGGAAGTGAGTGAATGTTAAGACAGAAATTAGAAGAGTGGATTGGTATTTTTCAAACTTTTCGGCCCTATTTCTGTGGTTAAATAAAATGTCTTTTATCAACAGAAGGACAAATAATTATATTTTGATAACTTAACTGAATGAATAACTGAAATAACTAGTTGTAGCAGTCTCCCATATCCTTCTAATTCTGTTGAACTGCTTTATAAAATTGAAGTTGATGAAAGTCATCATTCGTCGCCACATTGTATAGCCCTGTCACAGGGATCGCGAATCAATTGATATATTTAAAATTGTTTACTTCTTGGTATCAATTATCAAATTGCACAAGTAAATAAATTCAAGTGGTTTTAGGATAACACATTCAAGTTGAATTTTTATTGACTCTGCCAAATCATAAATGCTATTGAAGTTAATTACGTAAATTCGCGCTCATCAGTCTGTACTACAAATGCTTCACTTATTATAGTCACGTTATGTTATTCAATCCAGAAGATATATTTGTGAAAGCTTAGCTGATTTAAAAGTATCTACCTTAATTAAAGTAATGAAAACGTCCTTCACGGAATACAGTTTGTTAATTTTAGTCCTGTCAGTTGTTATAAAGAGGAAATTAACTGTTATCTGCTCATCTGAAATCCTGCTTAAAGCATCTCAAACTAAAAATAATAGCTATGTACACGCTACAGAAAAATACGAACTTTATAATTTCCACGCAAGAATTAGCATTTTCTTTTTTCACCTATTCGTAACAAGTATTGCAGTTTCTTCAGAGTTAATTTAATATGCAATTTCATAACTGATCCATGCTCAATAACTGTATTCTTTGTTTAATTACATTGTAATTTTTTTGCTCAAGCGAGGAAAGTGTAGAGACAGGATGTGGTAATGAAAGCATCCAGGAGGGCCTAGTTTGATGGTACCATCTCCGCATTGGCCTGGAAAAACCTTAGACAGGATTGTCGGCCTCTGTATTGGAACTAACAGCGTTCCAAATTCAAAACTAACGTTCTACCGAGCTTTGTTCATTCGCTATTGAGAATTGTTTCATATGTTTAGCATTCACATTTATTATACCAGAAGTAAAGAAAATATTCACAGAGTAAGCAGGAGACTGGAAGCAACAAGCAGAAGTCACTTCATTCAGGGCACAATTTTTTTATAATAAGTTACCTGCGGCAAATAAAGAAATTAGAAGGTAAACAGTTTAGCAATACTATGAAAAGACTTCTGGTACAAAAGTGTCCATATGACGTCAGTAATGCTTATGTAGACTATAGAAACAATCTAATGTTAATAACAATAAGGAATTTGAATTGAATTTAATTATGGGTAAAAAAATAAGTTGACCAGAGTATTATTGGGGAAACACCAGTAGCTCTTCCTGCCCTCCCCTTTAGTCGAGTAATTATGAATTAATTAAATGAAAAGTAATAAGTCACTGACTTTTCTTTTTGGTACTTCAATCGTAAGTATAATTGTCAGGCGCATACGTATCCAGATGTTGCTTTTGGGAGGGGTCTACGAGCTTCCGAAGGATCCAACATATATTTGAGCATAAAATGTAGTCTATAAAATATATACAGGGTTTATATATAATTTCGCCTAAAATTATAATACGTTTGCCTAAAGCTCCGAATTTTGCTTTTTAAGGGGGTTCGATCGCTCCCTAAATACGTCCCTGATCATTGCCTTAATAGTTAGTATTAATTGCAAGCACAACTTCAGAGTAATACCCAGACTGATTTTGAACGTTATAATGTTTCAAAAAAATTTCAATACAGCTATAAGGTTACACTTAGCATTGACCAACGCTAATGATACTTATGACTGAAGTAAGCAAACCGAGCTTGAAAAAATGCCCTCTGAAACTGAAACTATGGCTTACACCCGTCTTGAACTCTCTAAAATGTTTACCTCATGCCACCCTACCGGAAAGGTTGCTCTGAAAGAAATGCTTCCTTGTGAGACATCAACAGAGATTGCATGCAACAATGTAAAACACTCAGCATTGGAACTCATTATTGCAGGCAGTTTGGTTGTTGCTTTGCAAAAATAACAGACGACCAAGGATGTTCTTTCTAATAGACACACCTGCGAACACTTACTCGAACAAAAATTAGGGTTAGTGAGTCAAGATTGACCTATACGTATTTCGAATATGTACAAGAATGAGTTTTAAAAGAGGGATTGATCCAAGTCACTGCACTTTTGGAAACTGGCTTAGCTTATATTGTTTATCTGACACTGAAAAGAAATGTTACGAATTGGGATTGTATCGTTTTTATAACTGATAATTATTTGGGTTCTTGTTTTCCTAATATCGAAATTGTATTACCTCACTCTAATGCTTACACTGTTAAAAGTTTTCAGCCATTTTTTTTTTTTTTTTTTTTTTTTTAATGAAGAAAATCAGAGAACTGACTGAATGAAAATTTACAACTAAAATGACAAACCTTTCGTATTTCAAGACTATAAACTAAGAGTTCCCACACATTTCCCAAGGTTTTTGTCTTTAAACTTTAGTTGGCGGTAAGAATACATTGGAGTATAATGTTGATCAGGGATTCTGCCAGGATTTCTAGTATAGGAAAACCAAAACTGGGGGTGGCAGAAATTGCAATGTTGACTGAATACCTTTAAAAATTTGAAATATTCTCAAATAAATGATAATAATGTGAATCTAAATATAAATTTGAATACAAATGGAGAAGTTCCTAATTACTTTTCGTTTTAATATTCTCGGAAACTGAAAGACTTTTTACTTTCGTTAGTAACGTTCGTGCAACCAGTTGTCTGATATTTCCCAGCAAAATTCCTGAAAATGTTTAACAGTGTGCCAGGTGCCTTTTTCTGTTTCTCAAACTTAAAAAGAATGAAGAACAAAGTTCGAGCTAGTACGAGTCAAACAAAACTGAACTATAAGATACTTAGATGTCAGTTAGATAATACTGGAGATTATTGTAGTCAAGTTTCGAAAACGTTTCAAGTAAACATCGTAAAGTACTCAAGGTTTAACTCGTTTTTCGTGTTTTCCCACACCCTAAGACACACCAGGCGAATGACAGGATGGTATCTACAAACTAGGCTCTGACCTTCCAACATCCTCTCCCTCCGCTCTATCCTAGACTGAGTCTGAGATGCTCAAAAGACCATGAATTCAATTCAATTAAATTCAAGATTTAGCTTGATTTAGTTTTTTAAAACTAAGGAAATTGAAGAAATTCGAATTATACTTTACTAATGTTACCGATCTCGCGGGTTCTTAAGCCGTTCATGATTGATGTACCAAACAGACATTTATATTCCTATAATCATCTCAACGAAAAAGGTAGAGCAGTCTTGTTTCTATTTGCAATCTCTTGATAGTGATGAGGATGGTTAAATTTAAACAATAATGATAATTAAACTCCATTAAAGACACCAGAATAAAAATCTGGGGAGGCTACAAATCTTCACTTGAAGAAGTTGCGGGGGCGGGGGGGAAGTTTCACATATGTATAAAATGATGAATACGATAAAGCTGGGGGCATCCCCAAACCCGCCTGTAGCGCCGTAACATCGAAGTTCTTTGATATTATTAATAATTTATTATTATCAAGTTATGTTTTGGGTCTTGATTTCATGAAAACAAAAAAGCATCGAGAATAAACTTTAGAAATCGCATAGAGCGAAAAATGTTTTAACACATCAGCACTTCATCAAATACCTGCAGTGCAGTTTTAAAGAGAAAGAAAACAAAATCAAACAATTGTATTGTTGAGTAGAATTTATCCAGACCAATATAACAAACAATCCCGTGATGTTCAACGCTATATCCCCCTTCCCCAAAATTAAAATTTGTTCGCAGATAAAAAAAAACTAAGAAGAAGAATTTAAAGGTCTTGCATTTAATCCTGATTTGAACAATCTTGATAAACCACTGACAAAAAGAAGTTTAACGCCCGATTACAATGACACAAACATGATCAAAACTAGAATCACAAATTTGTGAAGAAAGGCGATGATGTTCACTTACCAGCAGGTAATAACACTCAAGTTGTTGTGTCTGCAACTTCACACAGTTGAATTCCGTGATAGCGGCTGATTTCCAGTTGCTATATATTCAGTCTTCCTCCGACACTGACTCATTCCCTGAGGGCCAAGGACCATTTTCTCCTCTGACCAATAACAAGGCAGTACTAACAACGTCAGCTATGTATGTGAACGTGACGTCAGTATCCTGTAATTCTTCCTTTAGACTGTGGTTTTGTTTTTTTTTTGTTCCAGGAAGTTAGAGCAAAGATTGTCATCATTTAATAGATTCTTCTAGGAACCTAGAAAAGTGAATTGAGATCATTGTTGATGACTCAGAACAGATAAACTGAATTACTATGCACCACTGACCCGTAATTTTCTCATATGTAACTTATTATTTTTATTTGCCTTTGCTCTGCGGCTTTCTTAATCACATTTGGTGTTATTATTTTATTTAGAGGCACGAACAAAGCCGCGATGTTTATTTCAAGCGAACCTACACATCTTTTCCAAGCTTTCGTTATGTAATCCACAACAGGGCTTCTTCAGTCACTTGCAAGAGCACGTTTTACAGACTAAAGAAGTTAGAACACAAAAACTTTGGCTTCTTCTCATCACGTCAATCGTAACTTCTTAGAATATGCTGTTATTTCTATATTCCTAACATATGTGATCAAGCAGCCAAAACTAAAAGTAATTAATATAATAGCTGCAAAGTACACTGTTTGAAATAAAATACGCATTTCACACATTTTATACAGTTACATGTTCTTACAGATTTCTTTATAATTACTGGGGAGGTATCTAAATGGGTGCCGAGTATCATTTTCGTAGAGGGTATAATCTGTTCTTATCTATAAGATGACCAGACGTTCCGGATTTCCCGGGACAGTCACAGTTTTTAACCCCTTGTCCCTCACTTTTTTAAG
Source organism: Lepisma saccharinum (assembly GCA_022664845.1). NCBI lineage: Eukaryota > Metazoa > Arthropoda > Insecta > Zygentoma > Lepismatidae > Lepisma > Lepisma saccharinum. The sequence continues at coordinate 20,954 of JAGDQP010008724.1, read as the reverse complement.
GTTCAGCCGGGACGCTATTATTTGCCCGGAAATTCACCAAACGTCCCCGGAAATTTTAAATAAGCAAGAAGATGGAATATTTTTTATTAAATGTGACAAATGCTATAAGCTAAAGTCACTGTTAATTGTGCTAGATTTAGCACCAAGATTACAGAAACAAACAAAATGTTCCAGGGTACCAAATGTAAACACTTAAATGTTTGGTTTTCAACATTGCATACAGAACTCCTATTGTCATTTTAAAACATATGGTCTGAAATTACTTCTAGTCATCTCTTTCCAGATGAGTCGCCGTGGTTCAGGCGGTAGCGCGTCTATGAATCAGGCGGACCGGGTTCAAATCTCGACCAGTACACTAGGGATTTTTCTCGCAGTGTTCCCAGGTCTGGCGCTCTGAGGCGCACTCAGCCTCCTATCAAATTGAGTACTACTGTGTCTTTGGTACTCCTGGGCACCTTGAGAAGGTAAAAGCGGTCGAGCGTGGAACTGACCACCCCACCTCACTTCGTACCGTAAGTCGAGAATATGTGGAGCGCTACCTCCACATCCTCCATGCACCGTTCACGGTGCATGCTTATCGCACAGAGGATAGGTTTACTTTTTTTCACCTTTTTTACATATCTTCTCAGATTTTAAATTTCAACTTGTGGTTTAAATTACAAGATAATCTTTGATTATCTTTTATGTTATTTAGACCATCTATTGGAACGTTTGAATGTTTTAGAAGAGTAAAAAGTTGTAATTTTTATATGGAAATGTATGATTTTATATCTGATAGGAGTTTTTCACTTAATGTTTAAAACACAATTTTTTTGTGGTGGTACGGGGAATTATATATTTTAATTTTTTTCAATAGGAAATATATACATAGAAACTAAATTGATTGCAAATTCGGGTTCCTGAAAGTTCTTTATTTAAAGGTTCGGCTTTTCGGTTCGGTGTTCCAGATCGGGATGCGGAAAATCTGGTCACCTTAATTTATCAGGTTGATTCTATAGTAATACTGCGTTGTATAAAACATTCCGATGTGTTCCAATGGGTCTAATACTTTAGCTTTCCGTTATGCTTACATAATACCTAACAACTATTGATGACTACATGTTCATACCAAACCGTATTTGTTCCATTATCAAAAATATTGTCTTAATTCTGATGTGCAACCTACACATTCCAAATCAACAGAGCTACACAATCAATACATTCCCGACATACATTATCAGCGGTATTAGATTGATCGAATTGTTACTAACGTCCTAAATGAGCTGGCGAACTTCTAAGGACAGGGGCCTACAGCTTTTGGTAAACTTAAATTCTATCCTGGCGGGAAAGCAACATTAGACAATAATTCAACTGTCATCAACTATACCTAATCATCATCATTATCATCATCATCACTACTTACTGGTTCCTTTGTAATGGTATCCTTTCTGGCTTCCATGAAATTTAGACAAAAAACATCTTGCTTTTCATTACTACATAATTCTTTATCAAATCAGTGAAAGGTCATAATGAACAGCTCAGTTGGTAGAGTCGAAAGGTCCTGGGATCGATTTCACCGTTCGCCCATCCTAACTAAGGTTTTACCAGAGTTTTTCTTCAGTCACACCGGGCAAATGCCAAGATGGGCCCTTCAATCTGTCCGACTTCCTCTCCCTTACCTTACCATTGGAGATGACGTCTTAAGGACGGACTGGTAGTTTTAAGTAGGCTTCGAAACACTTGTGTCCTAGCGGATATCGAATCGAACCCAGAACCCTTTTCGTTATAAGATAGCCTATATCCTTTTGAAAGTCTACTTGTAGTGTTAAAATACAAAATTAGCATGCATCTTCTTATAGGTATGTTCATCGATATTTTTACTCTCTGGGAATGTATTAGGAATGTTCCCTGCATGTTTCTTCGATGTGACAATCATTAAGTTCCTGGGGAATATTCCTGGCATATTTCCAATGTTACGGAAATATTCCTGGAATATTAGAAGTGTAAACGGAATATTTGTGAATTATGCTGTGATGTATGGGAGAGGAAAATACGAATTAATTGTCTTATTTGTAACTTGTTAGATTCAGTCAATAGACTATCATTGAGTCGAACCGCGAGTTCTATCTGGGCTAACGTCAGCTGTCTTTAGTTTTATCCTAAGCTAATTGCTCAATTGTACATTGCGTGCGAAATGAAGTTAACAGGAATCGTACCAAAAAAAAAAGTGTTCCGGTAGACACAAAATCAGAAGAGCGGAAATTTTCACTGGTTTTTCGATGAGAAAGTGATTCCATCGAACATTATTGAATTTAAATTGAAGAGAGTGGTTTTCAACGAAACACTCTCGCTTTGCATAGAAATGTTAACTGGGATTTATTCCTCAAACTTCTACGGTTCATTTCTCATCTTTTTAGGGAGGTTCATCCGCCATTTGTTACTACGAAGGTTATCGAAAGACGAAGCTCTATTCTGAAGTTAATCCCGTTTATCTAAAAATGACAACAAAAGCCCTGATAACTTTTCTCAATGACAAAAGTATATAAGTATACCAGAAGACTTCAGGAGTAATATACATACCAGAAAGCTAGCTTTGAACGTTGTTTTCAAGTATCTGACGGAACTAAAGAAAGAGACGATTTCGAAGGAGTTCTACTGCAATTGCTCGGTTAGCTTACAAGATAAAGCGTTGAATCGCTGGCCAGGAATTAGCAGAATCAATATTCCTACTCAGAGGTCAAGTTTGTTTTTCTCTTTTTTATTCATAAGAACATTGCTTTTCTTTCTTACTACTTACGAATACATGCTCTCTTTTGCTTCCTTTTAAATTTTCAACATTCTATTGCGTCGTTTTCATATTCAAAATATGACCGTTTCATCTCAATTCATGGAAATATACCTAAAAAAAAAATATATTCCCATCGAGAAGAGCTATTCTTTTTCCTAGTGGGAATTTTAAATCTTTCCCCCGATAAAAATCCGCTGTAAAAGAGTGGTTCTTCGTTTCGCTCTCGTAAGATGAAATGTTCAGAGGTCCATTCCAGCGGAATTCCATCCTTCTGATCTTTTTTTTTTTTTTTCAATTTGATTCCAGTCTAATTTATTGATTTCTAAAAGTGATTTAGGAACGATTTTACTATTTTAAAAGCTAAAAAAAATCATTGTTTTTCTTTAGAAGATGGAGGGTAGGATACAGTAAGGTTCCAATTAGGACATTTCCAAATTATGCCTTCATTTCATCTGCTAATATAAACATAATGTAAGTTCTTATTCGTATGAAAAATTGTAATAAGTGTATATTCAATAAATGCGACTTTTGTTTTCGTGTCAAGAATATTCTTCATAATGGAAAGAAACTGGTTTCAGAATTGAGTTAAACGACCTTGATTTAAAGGGCAGTTTCTAATCTGGTGACTGTAAACTGGCAGATTCTTTTTATTTAGTTATAGCTCTATTTAATGAATTTGGACTAGTTTTACTACACGGACTTCTATACGCTGCCATCGGTCACGCCCTAATTTTATATTATAAATTAATTTATGCTTGTAATTTATATTTATGGGTACAACCTGGTGTTAAGTTATTATCACGGTAATGAAAGTCGATATTGGCATCTAAGCAGTCAACCTCAATAAAAAGCGGCCGCTGTAGTTGTGTGGTCTCAGGCGTGAAGTTAGCGTCTCCAAGGTTCTGGGTTCGAATCCTGGCTAGTTCAGAGCTATTTGTGAATTTTAGGAACTTAACAGCGAATGGAATCGTGATAGGCCGGAGGAGTTACTAAATGGATGAAAATACAGAAAATTTACAGAAGGTTTTATCAATAAAAAGAAGTCAGTAACTATTTGCTTAAAAAGTAATAAAATACAAACCAAGACAGGGACACTACACAAAAAAGGAAAGTACTTACATTTGAACGCTAAACGATTATTATGGAAGCAAACGATTTCTGAAAAAGCTTGCAAAATTTAACATGTCACTTCATACATTTTAAATAAATTTATTAAAATAATAATCAGTCTCGTAATTAACAGTAGCTAGTATGATTTTCGTACTTCTAGTTTTCTGTTGGTATTAATGAAAGGTGTTTTCTGTAAAATGAACTTTGTTACATTTACCGACTTTTTGAAAACACGTTCCTGAATTATGATATATAAGAGTTCCATATTTGTGCCTAAGCTGTAAATTCATTTTTAACCATTTCTTGAACACTTTTCTGATAAGATTTTTGTACATTTTTTTTTTCACAGATTAGATTACAGTATTTCGATAATCAATTTTGTAGCCTACGACGTTCTGTATTACCCACGTGACGCCGAAAGCCACCTAACAGCCAAAGACCCAATAAGGGATTTCAAGATATGCGGTTGTTTTTTGTAATGTTAGAAAAGTCAAGTCAAGTGTGTGACCTAAGATAATCTACTTCCGTTTTTCATACACTCACAAAAACTAATCCATGATCACTCTTGTTATGAAATCAGAGAGACTGAACGTTTTGGAAATCTTTTTTTTTTTTTTTAAATGTTTCATATCCTATAGTTCTTCATATTTTCTATAACAAATTCTTGAAAGTATGAAAAAAAAATGAATTCATATGACACAATAGGAATATTTTAATCCGAGGACCTCGAGAACAACAGCCTTTCGTCATCGCTTTTTAAATAGGCATTTCTACAGAAAACACTGTTTCCTAATTCTGAAATGATATGCTCCGAAAGATTTTGGTAAAAATAAATAAATAAATAAAATGGTTAGTTATTCAAGCTACATCTGTCTCTACAGCTTTTAAAGAAATCCCTGCTAACGTAATGAATTACAGCCCTGACTTTAGCGTATAGAAGTAATGACCATTTAATTTGTAGCTCATCCTCACCTTAATCTATATGTTATATTGAATCCAATCTGGTATGAAATGCATTGTATATGGAGTAATCAGCTTAGCCCGGTTTTAATGACAGTTTTCTACAGTGACCAACAGGAAGCAGCAGAATGCTGAGTAGTTGAAGACGGTTTATTAGATTGATTTTGGTAACATCTATTACTTCATGCTTTCGAGCTTATTGTTTTTGCTTCCTTTCAGTCTGTACGTGTAATGGATTTTATTTACTTTTTTTTCGCTTATCTTACCGCAGATCACATGTTTTATTTGTTGTAACTGAAGCTTTACATTCTTTCAGTGAGCTCCTTAGAGTTTCGCCACCCACAATACACTTAATAATATTTGGTTGCTCACCTTCAAGGCGATACATCACATATTGTTCAGTGCTGCTTAGAAAAATCACAAATTCATTTATGACCTTTAGAGTGCTTGAAGGCTATAGGCTGTCGCGTCTGTGGGATGACGTCCCTCGGTGAACAGTCTTATAGGAAAAGGAATGGGGAACATATCAAATGGCAGGTGTCCTTGAATATGTATATTAATGACACGGTGCAGATTTATTTAATCTTTGGTGTCCAACAGTGATGGCAATTACCTTAGAGGAAGGGCAGAATGCATCGTTGTAAACTATTGAAAATCTAGAAGAAATGGAAATATATGTGTTTTGCATTGTTTCTTGGAAATTACTGATGTGTCAGTTACAGGTTTGTCGGGACTTTTTCGGTTCATTTATTTTTGTACTAATTTTGGGACGAAGAATTCAGTTGATGTAACCATTCCCGTGTTAGATGACGCAGTCAGAGTCTCTAACTGCCATTTATTAACCAATGATTTTGTTGCTATTGCACATGAGTTAAATTTTTTTGAAACAAAAATATTTATGTAACATAAATTACAAAACAAGTAGGAGAGAACAAATGAAGGATATATTCAATTATATGGGTGAATGTGAGGCTTGTCAGTAAAGTGATAGAAGCAAAATGAAACAAAACATTTCAAGGAACTAAAATGGTTGCAATCAGGGAAAACTGATAGAAACACTACAATAAAACAAGTGATTCCGTCAAACTCTCCTCCTGGGGGATGTTACCCCCCCAAATTATGGACAACTTTAAATTTTTTGCTGTGAAAAATCGATAGAAACCGTACAAAACTCTACTTACACCATCCCAATTTTGACTTTACACCTCCCAAACTGAAAATCATGGCGGAAACTCTGAATGATACACATATCAGCTGCTAGACTATTGAATTCTAAACTGTCCGCGTTAGTTGCATTGTAATCTTTGCTTCTCTGTAAACCAGACTCTCCCTGCTATAAATTGTATAATGTTTATCGTCGTTTGTTTTCTAAACCGTGTTTTATTGTTTGTGTCGATTCCTAATTCGTGATGTGTGAAATACGTAATTTTAATTTGGTAATCAATCTACTTACCATAAATCAGGTATTGGTCATTACTATGGTTTGATAAACCATTAGCCACATTTAGAACCACGAAACTTCATCATAACTTTATGATCCATGACACCATAACATTATATTTGTTAATTCACTTTCAGAATGTTTCAAACAACATTTTTTGAGTACTGTAACTACCGTTTAAAATGTTGAAGTGATGCCTCGGGGACCGCAACAATGGCAAACTTGAATTCGTTGTGTTTTGCCAATACACAGCACACACTAAATCAAAAGAGCGGAATATTCAGTTCTCTTAGAGCGGAAAGAGGGGTCACTCTTTCAGAGCGGGATTTTCAATCAAAAAGAGCGGTTTCAACGAAAAGTTATCTTTTTGGATGAAAAATGTGATCTTTGTAGATGGAATTCCGATGCTTTTGGATGTAATTTATTTTTCAAACTTGAAAGAACGATCTCTCATTTGTTTGGAGTTGTTTATTTCTCATCTTTTAGAGTGATCCACAATGCATCATGTCTACTAGTCAAGTTTGTTCTTCGCCATTTGTTACTGCGAAGGTTATCGAAAGACGAAGCCGTACTGTGAAATTTATCGCGTTGCGTTTAGTTAAACACGACAACAGAAAACTTGAAAACTTTACTCAGTGACAAAAATATACCAAACGACGTTAGGATCTACAGTACAAGAGATCCTCAAACAACTTACGCTCCCTTTTGCATGAAGGCCGGATGGAAAGAGGCCATTGGGAAGACCGAGACGTCGTTGGGAGAACAATATTAGAAGAGATCTTCGAGAAGTAGGTGTTCGTGATGAAAACTGGCTTGATATTGCCCAGGATAGAATCCAATGGCGAATGTTTATTACTGCGGCGATGAACTTGCGAGTTCCATAAGCCATAGAGTTAGTTAGTTTGCATCTTTTTACACTTTCAACAGTTTATGCCGTCGTTTTCTTGTTCAAAAGATGACAATTTTATCTGAATAGACGGAAATTCATCTAAAAATATATTATAACTACATTCCCATCGAAATGAACTACCGTCCCTCTTTCCGCTCTCAAAAGTTTAAATATTCCGCTCAAGTGAGCGGAATTCCACTCTTTGAATTTAGTGTGTAGATAAAAGCAATAGAAACTGACTGTGCAATCACACACGGAAACGATTAGCTCCACTGAATTTCTCGGCGTAATATTAGTTCAAAAAGAGTTTGTTTTGTTTTTGGCCCATTTTTGAGTATTCGAACCCAAACACCTTCGTTGTGAGAATTATTGTCGGGATTTATATTATTCATCATTAGACTTAGAGTACAGCTTAGGTTGCGATAAACTTGGGTGGTGAGACTGAGAACAACGAGTGCTGGCTTTCACATATTCTGCTTGTCATTCAGTATTACCACGTGTCTATATTACTTTCCGAACTTAGAACTTCCCTCACTGCGATTTTCTATGACGTAAGTATATCTCAGATACAAAGAATATGTTCGAAATCCAAGAAATATACTGTGACAATAAATATTCAATGTAGATTTGAAACTGATCTTTCAGCTGTTTAAATTATTACATAACTGACCAGGTTCTTCCATTATTACCATCCAATATTTTCTATAAATCTGGCTGAATATTAGATATATTCCATGGATCTTTCATCCTTAATGGAAAGACTTGCTACGTGATTGAAGAAACATTTAGTTGACAATAATTCTGAGGAAGCATTCTTTATTGCGTTACTGTCATTAGTGAACACATCTCTTGATTTTCCTCTATTTCATTTTAACTATTTGTATATGTGTGTGCGTTTAAAGAAAATGGAATTATCTTAATGACCTTTAAATTCCTTCTATCTTATTAAGGTTTCCTATTTCCTTGTTCCTAAGGATGACAGGAAAACCCAATATTCATTTTTCAAGGAAAATGACTAATTGGACCATTAGTCTGAAAAGACACCAAAATGAGACGAGATCGTAATCATTGTTTGGTAGTGGTCACAAAGTGCTTCTTAGTCAACAAAAGACATTTGCAATAACTGGCATTTAAGGACCTAGAGAAAAAATGTATGAAGGGTGACGTTCTTTAATGATCACTGAACTGGGGCAAGGATGGAGTCAGTACACTTAGTTGAGGTACTATTCTGGTTTTCACCCGGTGAAACTGAGCAATACTCTGAAAATCCTGAATTAGAATAGCCTTCAGTGGGTTTCGTATCAGTACCAATCCGAAGTCCCCAATAACCTGAACCACAGGGCACTTTTTCATTAGGCGCTAAGTTTTTCTACAATCATTAATCTAGCTCCTTCTTCGCTTGGTGCTTCATCGTTTAGATTTTCATCGTATTTGTTTAGATTTTCATCGTATTTTATTATGCTATTTTCTCTTAAATAGAACGCCTCCATAAAATTGATGATAATTCAATTCTGTTACGAGATTCAATGTTTAGGTTGCTACTTTGATCGAAGATTACAGATTTTGAGATGTTGGAAATTATATTTTTCTAAAGCGAAGTCTAATTTTATGCGTTTTACTGAATGCATATACGTGAATGCAAGCCTGCGCAATGTCTTTCAATTTCAGCAGGAATTCTTTGCTATAAATTTCCGAAAGTTAGTATATGCTCAACATCAGGCAGCTTGCTGCAGAACCTACTTGTCTCCACTTGCTGCAGAACTCGATCTTTTCCACGTTTAAAACCTGATATAATTTTCACAGTTTGAGTCATTCCGTTCTGTGCTTCGCATATGATATTTACCATTATTAAGAACACTAAATATCCAATAAACTGAGTAATGCCATTTGAAATAAAAAAAGGGCTAGGATTCAACTAACAGTCGCTAAGGCTCAGTCCCTTATTAGCATCTCAGGCGCACAAGCATTCGATTTTATAAAACTAGTTGGAAACATTGACAAATGGAGTGTTTAGAAACTCACAGTAATCGAATAATGTTTATGCCAAGGTTGGTGCAAAATAAATCTAACGTTAAGAAAGCAAATTGAAAAATGAATGTTGGATTTTCAAATGGTTGACAAGTGACAACACTGATAACTGCGGAGCCTTATCATGACGGTTCCGGCGTCTCTCAGTTAGTCTAGCCAATACCTATCAAAAAACACCTCAGCCACGTCTCTCCACAGTGTGGTTCACGAGATATACTATTTGGGTATGGGTTGGAAACACTGGCAACGGGGTGATTAGGGACGGGGCACCTACAGTGTCTTTAAATTGTGTCAAATAATATTTATGTCAAGTTTGGTGCTGATACATATAACGCAGTGGAAAGCAATTTAATAGAAAATAGGTTGGCAACGCTGGTTACTTAGATGATTGGGTACGTAGACAACCACAGTATGCTTCTATTGTTGAATAATGTTTATGCCAAGTTTGGTGCAGATTTGTATAACGGTATGGAAACAATTTGAGCAATTGGATTTATTGAAATTAGGTTGGCAACACTGAACCACTGCACCAATCAAAACTATTGCGGCAGCTTAGGGCTAATCTAGACAATACCTTAAGGACACTTCGTGGTTCCTGAGATTTAACTAGTTTACACGGACAGACGGACAGTCCCCTTTTCTATAGGTTCGTTATCAAGGAACCCAAATGTCATACCAAGCTTGCAACACTGACAACTCAATGACATCACAACTCCTAATATCCACCATATTGATTGGAATCAACTTCCCAAATCTTAAGTTTAGTTTAATACATCGTTTATGGAGAAATATTCATGTTATTTACTATTGAAAGAAGTCCATTTCGGGTTCTAAGTTGGAATCCCTGTATCTCGAAAACAAAGCGGAATTCGACCCATGTTTCCTTGTTATAGTGCCAGGAATTCATATTTGACGTTTGGCTCCAAAATTCGGAGCCACTCTTTAGGTGCGTGGGCTATAAGAACTTACTACTGAAAGCCAGACATATTTTAAAACGAACATAATGAAAATATGGGAGCCGAACAGAAATTCTCGTTATGCAATTTGAATTTAAATTTACTTATGACCTTTAGGTAACTCAGGCCAGGCCGACATAGGGTAGGAGAGAGGATATTAAAAGGTAGTCGCTCAGGGCCTAGTGTTCAAGGTACGTTCCGGCATTTGCCTAGTATGACTGAAGTAACCTCAGCCATGATCTCAGCTGCTGGGATCGTTCTCAGGACCGCGCCCCATGCTTTTCTTTTTAGTCATGCATAAACAAAATTACTTTTTAGTTTTTAATATGAATTGTTTAAGAAAAGTATGCATTTAAAAAGTTCTATTATTAATTATTATTTTGTCAATTGACTTCCAGAAATGCACACATTACTGAACATTTCAGAAAGATTGTTTTAAAAAAACGCTCTTAAATGTTTTATTGTATGAGTCTATTTAAATCTAAGAAGCAAGTTACTCTTTTACGGGTGAGCAATAACCCTTGACTGTGTAAGTCTTCATGACTACTCTCTGTTCCCATGGTAACAATAGTCTTCAAACAAATAATGCAGCTATACGTTTATTTGGCATCACAGATGTTTTCTGAAAATGTTCTATAAAATATTTTTTAGTAATTTTTTATTGGTATAAACAAGAAATTATAAAACGTACTAGAACGGGAAAAAAATAAAATTAGTACCGGCCTAAACGACTGTCTTAGAAGATTTTCCTCAGATGAATAAAAATAAATATGTTGAGCGTAAGTATTGAAATGTAACAAGATTAAAAAATAAAGAGCAAAATCATACCGTTGAACAATTAGTTTTTTTTTTTTTTTTTTTATCTAACTGTTGATGGCCGGCCCTGTTTATATTCAATACTTACGCCCCAAGCTTTTATTTTGGGTACGGTATGGGAGTGATTTGAAATATTATTTTAAAAAAATATGGTTGTGAACACTGACAAATGCTTCGAATGCTGCGCCCGGAGTACCTCTATGACCTTTCCCCGTATCAAATGCAAATGTATGCAATTAACATAAATCAATAGACGCGAATTTATTTGTACGTAATACTTACATCTGGGGTGATTATAAACACACACTATTTTCCTATTATCTCTATTAATGTTGATACCAAGTTTGGTGCAGATAGAGACAATGGTCTGGGAGTCATTTGAAAATTTTAATTTTTGAAAAGGATGGGAACACTGACAATTGGGGGGCAATACCTGACCAGGAATATGAAAATATTGTATTGTTATCGGAAGTTCGTATGTGTGAAAAATTTTAATTAGATCGGATATGTGGAAGTAAGTAAAAATTAGCCTACATATTTCACTCTAACTAACTAACGAAATCAGGGGCGTACGCAGAAGGGAGTCCTGGCGTCCGAACCCCGTTCCCCCCAAAGAAATTAAGATATTTTTGTAAGATTAGTTATCATTTTTTGGCAAAATTACACGCATTAAATTTTACACCTAGACAGACCTCGAACCCCCTGGATGGCGCTGGACTCCCCAAAAACCAACTTCTGGGTATGTACCTGGCCGAAGTAACAAGTGAAGTTTAATAAAAGCTTGTAAAAATGAGAAACTTGGGTGCATTGAGTGACTGCAAGTCTCATTCTAAGCAGCGCATAATGTTACGTAGAGAACATGAATCACTGATTAGCACTCTCCCTGTCTTCGATGACAAGTTTAGGTTAGTCACCAAAGTATTCGAGAATAGTGACAACTTTCAAGGTCACTGTTTCCAGTACTTCTACCAATGTTTTGAATTTTTGTTTCTTCTTTTCTTTTTTCCAGTACTCCAACGTGGTTACTTCTCTGTTTAACAAATTTCTGGCGGTCGTCATAGAAACGAAAATATGTGATCTGATGGCTTAGTATTCCATTACCATTAACTATGTTTTAAGTCTGGTCGGCAGATCATATCATATCTTAAAAGATGTATATCTTATACAAAGATACGTGAAAACCATTGTGTGAGGCGCCAAAATGTAGACAACAGGATCTGCTATGTTATAAAGGAGTTCAATTCCAGAAGTATTTTCACTTTCACTTCCACTTTCTTTCAACAGGATGTAATGAACTTTCTTTCAATCACTATTGTTTGAAAGTGAAATGAAACCGTTAAACCTAGAAATAATTTATCCAATACAGACATATGACACACTTCGTCCCACGAAAACATCAATACGAATTCTTATATTTTCATTACCTTTAGCTAATAGAGATTTTCTAAATGCTATTGTTAGTTAGAGAAGCACAATCTGTGTAGTCCATTTCCAAAAACACCCTTACTCACAAAATTGTAAAATTTAGATATGAAAACAATTTAATTATTTTCTAAGATATTAGTAACGGTTTAGGATTCCAGAACGTCTTTAAAATCAGTTATCATAAAAAAGTAAAGGACAGAAACAAAAAAATAACAGTATAATTTATATTGATTTTATCTTTCCCAATCTTTTTGGAAAGAAGTAAAATCTTGCTAAACTAAAAATTATTATCACTATTTCTAAGATATGGATGGCTGAAAATATTCCCTAGCTTTTTAAAATAAGAAAATGTATTACAAGTGTTTCTGTCGATTTCCCAACATTTATGGCGTTTGGACAAGGGCGGTTTTGGAAATGGATTACACATCTATACTGTAACTTGAGATAACGTTGAAGTACTTAACAACAAAATCAGGCTTTCTTTTATTCGCAGTTGTTTGAAGTTCCTAACATAGAAAAATATTGTTAATTTGGTGAACTTTTAGATGGAGCGGAAATGTAGGTATCACAGAAAGAGTAAAGAAAGAAAAAATATTAAAAAAAACCCTTATGCTTTTCTTAAACCATTCGTGCCAAAAAGCAAAAAAAAAAAAAAAGTTTATGCATGACTAAAAAGTAAAGCATGAGGCGAGCTCTCATATAAAGTCACTTTATTTTTTTTAATTGGCGCTCCCCATGCATAAACAAAATTATGCATCTATTTAATCATGCATAAACAAAATTTATTTTTTTACATTTTAATACGAATGGTTTAGGAAAAGTTTTTTTTTTTTTTTTTGTTATTTTGGTGTTCGTGTGACCCAAATCCTAAAGTGTTCTGCAACCAGTCCAAAGCCAACATCGTTGCAGGCTAGTATTTATTTTAGGATAAAGAAGTCTGTTAAAAAGAAAAATTAAAATATTCGTTTAAAATATTTAAATATTGTTCTAAAGAGTACCGTTCTAAGGATGGTACTCTCAGTGCAAAAACATAAATCAGAGTACTACTCAAAATCTTTCTCTGTGTATACTACTAGAGCTTGGAACGAAAGCCCTGAACATGTCAGGGACTCAGGTTCTCTATTAACATTTAGACGAAAACTTAAAGAATTTTTATCCCAGACACAATTCTCTCTGACTCTCTAGACACACAGATGTACAGATCAACACAACACAATGTTATATCATATCAATATTATTGTTATTATTTTCTCTAGAACTAGAATGTAAGTGTACGTAGGTAGTACTTTTCTTTCTTTTCGTAATTTCTTTATGAATTTAATTTATATTTCTTCACTTTTAATTGCTTGTCCTTGTTCTTGTTCTTGATGAAGATTAACCTCCGAAAATATGGAAAAATCTTCAGAGAAAACTTCCTCTTGTTACCCTTGTAGCCACTCCATTAGCATTGTTGAGAAAAACTTCATGAGTTGTACTAATTGCAACAATGTCCATTGTACTGATAAACTGAATTGTCTTGTAGAACTGACATTGATGTTAGATTATTTTCTCTCCTTTTTTTAAAAAAAAAGTTTTACATGACAAATATTTGTTACTAAATTTATAAATAAAATATGATCTCATAGACGAGATTTGACTTAACTATAGATGAACAGAATATATTTGATTGTTCTATAATATTAGTCTTGTGAAATTATTCGTTGAACAGAATATATAGTGAAATATGCTTTTGCTTTTTCTGAATTGACGTTAAGCTTAAGCTAAGCAAGGATGATATAAAATAATATTGTACTGAAGTTATTATGAACAGTCTATCAATTAAAAATTAATTTTGTTAGTTCTAAGAAAACTCCAAATTATATAACCTGTTTGATATTTAGGCTCATCATTTAACATCTGAATTGAAAGAGGTAGACTTTTGTAAGTTTTTAGAAGAGCTTTTAGCAATTTTTGGGAGAGAAGTTATACTTGGGGCATTGGAACAGTATATGATTGATGTCTTCTATGTAAGTGTTAGGTTCACATTACAAAAAGGAGAGTCAGAGATATTAATTTTATCAAGGTGAGCGTTCTGGGTTACATGTTGTGATCTCAATCTAGTAAATATAGTTATTACCTGTATGCAATTGATAATGTATGTTTTTTTAGTGTTATTTTTTGTTTTGTCGTGTTCATTTTTTGTTTTGTAGTGTTCATTTTTGTTTGTTTTGTAGTGTTCAATTATTTATGTATATAATGTAAATTTAAAGAATGTTCAAATGGTTGAGTGCAAGAAAAGGTTATGCCTTAACTCCGCCATTTAAAAGAAGAATAAATGAAACGAAATTAAATATATAGAAATATATGAAAGTAACAATGGAATATTGTATCGTCACCCGACTTACGTCACTATGCAAAATTTCATCATTGTTTGACGTTAGAAATGAGTCAAATTAACGTTGCAAGATTTGAGGATACCACAAACCATTGTGAACTAAAGAAAATAATGTAAAATAGGAAGTCTTCGAAATGCGAGCAAGGAGAAGAAGTTAAAAATCAGCTTAAGTTTGTTTCGACTGAATTGATATTAACGTCGTAAACAAGCTGGTGCGCTTCTAGAAACGGGACTTCCGGTTTTTGGTGAAGTAGGCTCTTAATCACTCTGTTCAGTAGACCCCAGCGAGACTCCATCCCTTGACCACGCGCACAGAAAGCGAGCGCGTTAACCCCTCGTCATTCCGAGGTCGAAAAAATCAGCATGAGTCACAAAGGCGGAGACAGAGACGAAAGATACAAGAAATATGAGCAAAAGTAAAGTACTCGGATATAAAGGAAAGCATAAACACAGAAGGATAAATTTATCTGGTGGAAATTGCATGTAGTGGCCCTGTTCAGATAAGTGATAATATTCGCAAGTTAATAAAAAGTTCTGGCTTCGATTTCCTGTGGAAACACGTTGTGATTCTATTTGAAACTCTAGCTCCCATTATCATTTCCAACCTATACAATGTAATGATAAACCGCCATCAGTTCACCTGTCTTCCGTCGAAACAATTACAAGAAGGCGGCTCCAAATTTTGGACCTTACAAGCTGAACTATTTCTTTCCCATTTGATGGGATTTGCTGACCAGGCAAGTTTCAGCTGCTTATATTAAGGAGGTAGCCACACTGTTAAAAATGACTTTATCAGAAATGAATAAATTTTCCTACTAAAAAAAAAATCGAGTAAATTTTACTTGAAAGTGAGAAAAAATATTCTCAAAAATTAAAATTTGAGAATGGTAATTCTCAAATACGAGCTTATGCATACTTTTCAAATTTGAACTGAAGCAATTATTCAAACTGTGTGTCTCTGGAAAGGCTGCGAGATAATTAAATGAAATCTGTAGACATAGTTTATTATCTGGCGAGCATTGTGAAAGAATATCGTAAACAAGTGCAATGATCTCAAAAATACAACAAGAACTTAATTCTCTGTCGGACAGTCCAATCTGTATCACTGTGACTGCATGTGACATTCATACGGAGGTGTGATTGCTGCAAAAACAAAACATACTGTCGGGAACATAGAGTTAGGAAGAAAATAGAGAAAACATACATGACGTCACATGAAGCCAAATTCCGGTTCATCAGCAGCCATTTTGTGTGGCCCCATTAGAGTCCCTCTATACCGAGTACTGTGAGGATTGCCTTTTTCAATAGGAGGATGAGTGCACCTCAGAGAAGCAATATTCGGAAAAGAGGGTATCTAAATATGGGGCCAGTCAATATGGCCCTTTCGTCTCTTGGCTTCATTCCCCTCTCCGACAAAACAGCCTAAGGTTCCCTCTATTTATATTCCTAACTCTATGGTCGGGAATTAAGTTTAACTCTTCTTCTTCCTAATGTTTATTTTTCGTAAGATTATAAAGTGTGTTTACCTGTTGTGGTAGTAATTAACTCCTAATAAAGGTGAATGAGTTTCATAACATACTGTCACCTGTTGCATTTCCCACTTGTGCCAATAGATGTCTCTACTTTTAATGGTATAAAGTGAAAGTAAGTAACTTTTTTCTATAATGCTAATTTCTTCTTTTTTTCTGTGCTGTATTATTGGCACACGATTTAAATATGTTTAATAATGATTCGTTATGCAGATTAAAGCGATTGTACAAACACAATGAAGCATTGTAAAATAATATGTACCTCAGATGGATATATACAGCAGGAATGAGAATAATGTATGCAGGATACAGCATGTTCCCCAATAGAGGGCGTAACCCTCTCAGTGGGTGTTAGCCATGTTGTCAACATGGCTAAGGCAACAAAAACAAAACAAAAAGCATGTAAATCTACATCCTTCCTACAATATGATTATGAACAAAAGCTCATAACGTCCTTGATGAATAAATGAATAAAGTATTAAGATTAAAGTAATAACCCATAGCACAGATAAACCATTTATCTGTGCCCATAGCCCATTATCCCTATGCAAACTCCTACATTCCTCTTTCCAAATAGAAGGTGTAGCCTTCTGACGATGCTAGCAGCGTCTAGAAAAAAAAACAGCATGTACAGGGTGATATTTATACTTATCCTCTGTTCAATGAATATTTTTATCTTTGCCGCCTGCGTTTATCTTTAGTTAGACGTAGTGGAGGGCTTTTCTGTGGTTGCAGAAAGAAGCTGAGAAACACTGATGCGAATGCGATCACGGATAAGGTTCTCTACTGTTTGTTAGAGGTGTAGTATCGTAGTTCCACTACAGGTTATACTTCGGACAATTTTGAATACATATTTTCTCGTCTTTATTCGCTCTCAACGTCATTTTGAATAAATTCCTTCTCACAATATGAATATGTGTCTTTCAATTTCGAATAAATATTTTCTCATTTTTTTTAGCTCTCATAATGATTTCTAAGTGATTACCCTCTCAAAACTTCGAAACAAATGTTCTAAATTTTGACAAACTGTTTTCGTAGCTCCGGAGCTATCTTTTGAGTCATTGCGTTCTTAACATTTTGAGCATATGCTTCGTCACTTTTGAACATATTTCTTCTCATTTCTGAAAAATAGTCCCAACTTTTCTCATTTTTGAGCCGAAATTTAAACTCATTATCGGGTAGTTTTACCACATGTTTGAGACTTTTTTTTTTTCATTATCCGAGAAATATTTTCTCATGTTTTGAGCACCATCACGTGTTCAAAACTGAACAAAATTTAGTCAGAGCCAGATTGAGCCCAAAATTTTCTCAAATTCGAGAATTTATTTTTCGTTTTTGAATAAACTTTTTTAACAGTGCAGTTGAAAAACCTTTAAATGTTGAATATTGTTTTGACAAAATTCATAAGTTTGAGAGTTTGTCACCTATAGACATTATTATGTTCCCCGTGATGTTTAAAACATTTACTGATATGGATTGATTTGAAAAACAGTTCCAATTTATTATCAAGATTATTACTATTTGCCAAGTTATTAAACTATTTGTTAGGAATCGATATAGTGAGGACGAAAAGAGAAATGCCTATTAATTGCATCCTTCAGAAAATGATACTGATTTATTCTAATTCGAGAGGTCTCATTACGATTATGATCACAAAAATTAAAGATTCATATTTTTAAGTATGTCTAACTATTAAAAGTCACTACGTCACAGTAGCTTCGTCTTGAGTATAAGATTTTCGTCTTTCATTTGTTTAAAAAAAAATTTAAAAATGCAATAATTTTTTAAATTAGTGATAGCAAATCTTGAGAAAAATTATGAACTTCATTCAATTCAATTCGTGTCCAGTGCTGGATTGGTCAAAAGGGAATTCGGGAAATTTCCCGACGGGCCGGTGCTATTTTAGCCGGTCGGGCCCGATTGAAACTAAATTTTATTATATTTTACAAATTAACAGAAAGATCAAAAATAAAACTTTGGACATATGTTGAAATTCTAGCCCGCCATTGCGTGCCCAGTCTAGTCGAAAATGTAAAAATAACACACAGGCCAATAAATTTTTAATACCAAATTTTCAGTCCAACCGGTAACAAAGAACTTTGGCGAAATTCGTTCCTATTCGGAAAGCACGTGTCCGTTCCCACAGAAAGGCTCACACTGCAAATCTACAACGGTAGCGTCAGAAGTAGGAGCATGGCAGGACTAGGACCGCTGCTCCTTGGGGTTGTGGTTCCTTGAAGTTGTTGGAGCGACATTTCGATTATTTGCATTTACTATATATTCTACAATGCAATCCACTAAAAAACATAACTAATGTCAACACTTTTTACTGCTTTCTTAAGTCGAAATATTGATAGAGATGTAAGAACAATTTATTTTTTCCTTTTCCCAAAGATAAAGAGCCATTATGAACGGCCCGGCCCGGCCCGGCTCTAAATCCATTATGAACGGTCGTTGACCCGGTAGGTGCCACTACTATGCAATTATCGCTCTTAGTTCAAACTATTGTCGCTTATGCGAGCTGGCAATCCTATACTCCCTAATCCTTGGTTAGACGCTTAGCGAGAGACCAAGGACTAGTAGGGAGTATATAATCCCTATCCCTAATCCTTGGAGAGACCCTGAAATCGCTGGTGAGTGTTTTCGTACCAGCGAATAACGGATCCTTTCAGTAAGTAGTTCGTCAGCGTTGCTGCTTGCTAGTTAGTGTGTGCAATCGATGTAAAGAAGAATGCAGAAATGAAAACTTCTGTACGAGTTTTTGATGATGAAAATATAAGAGAGGCACTCTTGTCAGGAAGCAGCACCATTCAATGTTTTGGTTGAGAAAACAGGAAGCATTATACACGCTTACTCGCAAGGAGGCAGGAAACCTTTGAGAGTTTTTTAGGCTGAACCTCACCGAATTCGACAGAATTTTGAAACTTTATGAATTATCGTTTTGTCTTCTTTCGTGGAATTGATTTCTCAGCCAAAATTATGAAAAAAAAAAAAAAAAAAACAAACCATGACAGGGTTTTTCAATCGTAACAGAGGGTTCTCTTAGAAGCTGACGTCTTCTGCGTCCGAAGATAGCGCCTACTGCGACCATCGCGATTAGGAAAACAGTGGCATTTAACTACAGGCGGGGAGTAGACCGCATCTACCGCTGAGCGTCTTTGACTCATCCTCACACGCTGAAACATGAAGAAAAATGTATCTTAACATGAATAGTGATTAAAGTGGTCTCAAAGCATGGATGGAAAAAGCCTCACAGGAACATGTTCATATTTTATATTATGCACAAATCTTCAATTTAGTGTTCGATTTGTTATGAATTACGAAGGAGGGATCCTAAAACTAGTGGTTGCTGGTAAGTTTCAACGTACTACCTGTTTGGACAGAAATACAAAGATTTTATCCCTGGTTGGGATGACATTCGGAATCAACAACCGGGGATGAAATCCTCACGCACCAGGAAAAATCCCCGGCATCCCCCCTGGCAAATCGAACACTGGTTAGGAGACACAACTGAATGGAACCATGCTTCTATTTCACTGTTCAGTCTACTCATTAGCACAGCGGTTTTTATTTTTATTTTTATTTTTTAAAAGAATCCTATAACAGGATTGACCCTTGGAAGACCTCATTGCAAGTTGTGTTGGTCCAGACAGTCTGAAAAGGCTTGCAAGTTGGTGGTCGAAAGACAAAGCATTAGCAACTGTTTGGTACTTGATGTGAGTCAGACAATTCATTTTTCGAGTTAGTGACTTCAGACGTGTGTACGATTCATGCAATATTCGAAAATCGCGAAATGAAACCAAATGTTTGTTACGAAGTTCGCTTTCTGGTGACAAACTATTTAAAGTCCTAGGTTGTGCTTGTAGCTCACATCTACTTGTGCTTCCTTGCCGGAACGACTCCTTTCTCGAAATACAGTACTTACAGTCGACGTCTTCAGTGGATCTATTTGCTCATCAAATGGTACTGAGTACGTCAGACGCGATCAAAACTTTCTCTCGTGATTTTGATTCCATATATTCATTCGTCCACAAAATTGTTTGCAAATTAACAGAATTAAAACTGAAAATACTTGCCCTGATACAAACTTTATTATCCGAACAAAGAATCGAAACTCTTTCAACACAGGTTTCTATAAGCAACAATCCTAGCATTGAATAGAATGGAAGTGTACAATTTTATCCTAGAAACAGTTATAAGCAGTCTTGAAAATCGGTTCCTAAAACTCGGCACACTTTTACTGACACGTGTTTATTCATTTCGAAGGATTTCAGCTACACGAGAAAAGAATTGTACCAGAGAATCATCGAAGAAGACATCGGAAATCTTAGCTACGCAGTTTCCATCAGCAGTTTCAATATATATATATATATATATAAATCACAGCCATATTCAATCCACTAGTGGATGAGGCCTCTCCCCGAAGGAGGAGTTGGTCTACTGCTCCCACGCTGACCAGACCAGACGGGTTGGGAGAGGAGAGCCGAAGCTCTCACTGTGATTGCCACTGTCTTTTATTCACAGCAGCTCCCCAATTGTCCTCACGATGCTGGGTCAACACCGAAATTTTTGAGCCCCCACCGGGAATCGAACCCGGGACCGCTCGCACTGAAGTCGAGCGCGCTACCGACTAGGCTACGCAGGAGCTCATATATACAT
>JAGDQP010008723.1:9559-61895 GCA_022664845.1 Lepisma saccharinum | reverse complement strand
TTTTAAAAAGCAGATACGAATATTTAATGTTACGTTGTTACCACAATTACCACCCAATCTGGACGAAATATTTTCTGCGCACGGAAGTGACTATGGTACATGCACACTGTAAGTGAGACTGGTGGGAATTGAAGGAGACGGCGGAAACAATTTTTATTTTAAAAAGCAGATACGAATATTTAATGTTACGTTGTTACCACAGTTACCACCCAATCTAGAGCAAATATTTTCCGCACGCGCAAATGACTTTAGCACATCAACACACTAGTTGTTGAGAGAAAGATAAGATTTTTTTTACAATGTGATGTACTGAATTCAGTGTGAACCTGAATCTGAATCTGAATGTGTATCTTATTTTCAATGTAAATTTTGCTCTACACAAAGGTATAGTTCATTCGAATGTGAATCTGAATGTTAATCTGAATCTGAATGTGAATGTGTATCAAAGAAGGAATTCATTCGAAAGTGAATGTGAATCTGAATGTGAATCTAACTTCTAGATTCACATTCATTTGAATGTGAATCTGAATCTAACTTCAGCCCGGTGGGTAGCTAGCGACTCGGCTTCTCACGACATTCTTATAGTTCGTAAAAATTGCTCTTAAAATAGAATTCATTTTTTCACCTAACTCAAGATATAAGGGCTTAATATGTAGTTAAAATTTGTTTGGTAGTCCAAATATTTCATGAACGTACACTGCGTGGCATTGAAAATGCAACACCAAGAAGCAGACATCGGATTAATGCAAAATTTCCAGAATATGTAGGGCATGAGAAGATAAACAAGTACATGACCACTCCGTGACAAATTCGAGGCGTCGCGTATACCTTATAGGAGTAGCAATCGTAAGCAGGCCAGAGAGCAACAGTGCAATGGTAGCCGACTGTTAGTGTGAAATTAGTGTGTGTATAGGGTCGAAAGATTCCTCGTTGTCGAATACAGCTACCTTGCCAGCAGGGTTCTACCTCTGATTGTAGAAGAATTGTGACATATCGCAGATATGGTTTATAATTCAACGACATTGGTGTTCGTAATGAACGGATTGTGCCCACAGTGCAGCTCATATGAACTCGATAGTTTCATGAAGGCACTACACAACAACATTTTAGTTCCCCAGCAATTCCGCCATACCACGGTCTGCGAGGACAGACAGCTTGTGCGTAGGGCTCTGGCAGATCGAACAGTCACATTCCCAACAAAGGCGCACGGACTGGTAGATATTGCACAGCGCTAGTGTTCCCACGAATCGTTTTACGTCGTCTGACAGCGGGGTATATTTACACAGCACTCATTCCTTCGGCTTCTGCCGACTACGCATCATAGATATGAGCGACTACAATGGTGTGGCGAACGTCGTGCATAGAGAACCGAATTGTCGCACATCCTCTTTAAAGACGAATCTCACTTTTGACTGCAACAGCATGATGGCCGTTTTCATATCTGGCTGCAGCGTGGCATTATGCTAGGCGACACCTGCGTCTTGCATCACCATATTGATCCGACGCCGGAAGTTATGGTTGTGGGTGCAATTGGATTTTTTGCCCGTTCGTATTTCCTACGCATTGACGGACATGTGACAAGCCAACTGTACATTAGTAATGTGGTGGGCCGGGTTCACGTCGCTTTGATTCAGACGTTGCCGGGACCACATTTCAGCAGAATGATGCTCGCCAGCGTTTTTCACCTGATATCCTAGCTTCCCTGACTGGATACAATGTTTCCCTGCTTCCTTGACTGAGGTGTTCACCTAATCTCTCACCGTTTGGATTCGTCTGGTCCATGATTGCACAACAGCTCTCACGTCAGCGACCTCCTTTATCTATAGTTAATGAGCTGTGGCATCGTGTCGAACTAACATGACTTGCCATATCCCAGGATGACATCCAAGTACTCATTATTTCTGCGTTTCGCCGTTTTGCAGCAGTTCTGAGCGTTCATGATGTACCCAACAGACTACTGATCTTTAATAGTTCTTTTCGGCTATCCTACATTGTCACGCATCGCAGAGAGTGGTACGTTTAATCACGTTACGTGTACATTATGGTAGGGCTGTTTGGTATTGAGATTTTCATACCGACTTTCGGTATGTTTTGGATACCGACAATTATCGATATACCGAAATACCAATGTACCGATCATACCGAAATACCGATATATCGAAAATACCGAAATACCGATAATATCGAAAATACCGAACAATATCAATATACCAAAATATCAAACTATAAACATATCGAAAAACAATGATATTGAGCAATATGGAAGTAGAAAGAGCACGTTGAGCACGTTGTTTGGCATATTTAATTTTAGTTCCTCACACTCACAGAATTTGTTCAGAGAGATAAATAACATGTAAAACTTTTGGCAAACTTTATTTTTATATATATAGGCCGGTCTAGTAACTTTGAACTTCGGTCCATTACGATTCACCCTTTAGCTGTTAAAATCCACACCCATGTTCCTGCCGGGACTCGAACCCGGGACCTTCTAGCCGATGACCTACAGCCGCGAGCACTCTCTATCTCTGGGATGAACTTTTACTTAGGTACCCACAAATTACATCAACTACCATACTTCGCCAGGTAACGTACACAAATGGTGAAAACAAATGACAGCTATGTGGCATGATGTTTGCAATTTATAAATGTTGGACCAAAAAAAAATTCGTTTTATAAATTAAAAGTTGTCTCCACTACTCTAAGGTGCCCCCCCGGTCAAATGGGTCCCCTCCCCCTACTCAGGATGTATGTATTTATGGGGTTGGCCTGGACCCCCACCCCGAAATTCCGGTTAATATGCAAAAAATAGTACAATTTTAGGCGTAATTAGGTGTATTTAGGGTTGTAATTCCTTTTCCACAAGAACCTTGTGTTAGCTAAACCTTGAAATTAATACAGAAAGTTTGACAACCACCGCGACCGGGACTCAAACCCGGATCTCCCAGTTGCCGGCCGGGTATGTTGTCCATTTCACCAGCGCGACACGTTAACTCTCTGCGTATATAGACTACTCCTCACATCTTAACAATCTTCCAACCCCAGTATCTGGTTACGAAGTCAAGACACCCCACACATTTCAAGATTTTTATTGAGAAATTTGCTCTGCAACCGTGCAGTTCGAAATATTTTTTTGTAATTTTTTTTTCACAAGAACCCTGTGTTAGGTAAACTTAGAAATTAATACAGAAAAATTGACAGCTACTGAAATTTTCGGCAGAAAAATTTTCAGCAGAAAAGACAAAATACGTTCAGTGAAAGATACATTAAACAGAGAAAGAGGACCAATAATTAAAATTAATAATAAATCAATTAAAAGAGAATTGAATTTTAAATATTTTGGTATAACACTAGATGAATGGATGAATTTCAGGGAGCATACATGTGCAACATATAAAACTATAAAATTAACTTGTAAATTTAGCAAACAGCGATTTAAAGATACCAACAAAATTAAATAAAATGTACTATGCCGTCATCTTAAGGTCCATAATTGGCTACGGTGCAAGCATTTGATATCACTGTATGGACTACATCACCCAGTTGCACACAGTAAACAGCACAAAGACAAATGCTGGTCCGACTAACAAAAGCGTACTGAACAACACCGGTGAAAGCACTGCAAGTCTCCACTTCGACGCTGCTCATGCACCTCCAGATTAAACAATTAGGGGCAACATGTACTCGTTGAAGAAACAAACTTTTGAAAAAGTTAACGAAATCTTCAACGTCCAAGTTGAAGACAAGCAACATCTCATAGAAGAAATAACCGGTGCATGGCAATAATAATATTGGAATAATAGCACAAAGGCAAGATGACTCTATGCTTTGTTTCCAGATGTGGATGAGAGAATGGATAAGAAAATTGACGGAGGATTTATGAACTTTCTCACGGGACATGGTCCATGTAAGAGTGAGTTAAAAGACATGTGGAAGACAATATGTGCCATAACTGTAACGTGGTTGCTACCCGAGAACATATGTATTGCGGTGTAGAGAAACTGAACATCCAGTACAGGACGAACGAAGCTTTCTGGAGGGCATGGAAACCTCAGATGTTTTGCGAAGTCCTGAACATGCGGTTGTCTTCCGGGCACTCTCTAACAAAATCTCGTCATACCAAAGGAAAAAGTTTATTCACGAGGGCGGCCGCAGTTAGGATTGGTATATAAAATAATCAACAAAAGCAACTACTACAAGGCCATCAGAAACTGGAAGCGCAAGTGAGTAGTGCTGATCGGCAAGATACACCATTTATCCAAGTATCTATCCTAACATCGGATAATACAACGGTCCGAGAAATGAGAAACGCGTGAAATCCATCGCGGATTAAAGCGAACTAAACCAATAAAGAAAAAAGTATTATGAACATAAACAAAACCGAAAACAACGTGAAATGCAAACAATACGAAAACAGTGAAATGTGAATGGAACTTGAGTGAAAGTGAAGTGTAAATACGTTGCTGGAATCCAGCAACAATTTCCAGCAGAGTGTCTTGATGAGGGAAACCTGCAGCAATGAACGCTCGTAAAATATTTCTTCGTTTGTTTTACGTGTTGTGGTGGTTGATAACGGAAATTGGATTCTAAATAAGTGTAGCAAAAGATCCAAAACCGAGGAACCTAGTGAAGACGTATCGGAATTCCGAAATGTGTTTGCAAACAACTATAGAAACTATTTTTGGGAGTAGGTGTCTCATTGTAATGTGTGAGTGACTTTCCCAATCATGGGAAAACTGCTGAAATTGGTATCCCAGCCCACCTGAGAGCGGAACTCGATCTCAACCATGACTCGCGTAGGTTGTTTGACCAGATATGGAGCGGAATGTCAACCTGGCGAAGAAGAAATCTTTCTTAGTAGTAAGTTCTGAAATTTACATATAATTTGAAAATTTCTTCTCCTAACTTTACAGGTCATACCGGAGTCAATGTTTTTATGCTGTCTTGTGATGTCCTGCTTGTCCTAAGTGTTATATGTTTTGTTTATAAAATATAAAAGTATTAAAGAAAAATGAGAATATTCCCCTTCAATTTTTGGAACCCAAGGCTAACATTACGTTCTGGACATCTGGTCCAAGAAAAATCCCGCACCACCCTAAGTCCAAGACGAAGGGAACAAAGGAGCTTCTCGGACTGCCGGATCTCCGGGAATCTCTAGGGATAGCCTGTTCCAAATTGAGAAAAGTGAACAACTGCTTTGACGTGTTTCCTTGGAAGGGCGCAACTCATTTTGCAAAGAATGATAAGAGATAGGGGGGAAGGTCCAAATAAAAATAATAATTTAAGACAATTTAATGAACATGACTAATTATAGCAAGCCTCTTATAGCTATACCCATGCTCAATTCTAAACTCAAATTATAGATCCACGTAGCTGGTGAACGATGTCATACTTCTTCATACCAGCAAATTAGGGAACATCGATAGATTCGCTGCATTACTGAAATAAAAATATTGTCAGTTTTCTGATCATCTATATAGTTCAAAATGCTTCTTGGAAACCATCTGCATTTTTCTGGTGTTACATAGAAATAACAGTAGTAAGAATTTTCTTAAAGGAAATAGTTGGTTATTCATTTTCTAAAATAGCTTAGTTGAAAAAAACAAGAGTTAAAGTCTTTAAATAATCACTTGAATGACCGGAGGTAGAGAAACACTAATTTATTTCTCCACATCATATTTGTATCAGAAGGCGAAAGGTAATATATGAGGCAGATTTGATAAGAAAGGAAAATACTCATTATTAATGATATTGCTCTCGAATAGATCAAGTTCACTGCCTTGACATAAACATTACTTGATGTTTCGTGTATCCATTTGTTTTATTAACGTTGTGTAACGTGGCTAGAGTATCAGCTATTAGCATTATGACAGGAAATTTAAAATAGAACAAGGAAAAAATCCAATTTAAAAAAAAAACATTTTGTAAACGTAGCTGTATTATTAAAAACAGCTTTTAATTTAATATGATAGTTTAGCTCCATTTTTGTAAGCTCGACTGTATTGAACTCGTACAATGGTTTTTACCTTTTAGGCTTCAGCAGCTAATGCTGTGAAGCTTGATGCGCCCGCTTCGTCTGCCTGTCGACAACTTTAAACCCAGAAATTACAAGGGACAAAAAGGTAGTTGAGGTGGCGTTGGAAAGGTTTCGACAACAATAATTTTAACCCGTACCATTCATGCAGTTTGCAGGGGGTACCAGAGATAGAGACGTTGCCAGCTACGGGGAGCACTGTGTATCTTTGGAAATACTCGGGCTAGGAAGGTTATTGTGGTGTCTTTGAAAAGGTCTTTTCAATACGAAGTCAAACACGTTACATTCATCCAGTTAACAGCGGAGTCCCCGAGTTTCTCGGGGGAGGAGCTCAACTTTGGAACCACTTGAACTAGGAAATTAGTTGAAGTGGCGTTGTAAATGTTTCGCAGCAATTTTTTAACGCAACATTGATTGTAGCTTAAGTGCACAATCCGCTGACTGGGTTCCGCCTCACTCGATTTGGTGTGTATATGAATGTGATAATAACACAACATAGAACTGTTCTAGGACTATACACAATAAACTCACCTAGGCCTTAACTGTATCGGATTTTGTGAAATGAAATATTTTCCATGTATCAGTCTTTAAAGTTGTTCCAATTAATATGCAACTGTGTTCTGTGAACTTTCAGCTCAATCACTCACTATAGGTGACCCTCAAAAGCTGCAAAGTTTGATATTTTAAGAATATCGACAGGACTTTATACAGGTTTAGTCCACATTAATTTATATGTGTTTATGTTGGTTGTTTTTGTTTTACGTATTATTCATGTTAAAATTCATATTTATTTACCGTATTTGCCGGAGTATAAGACGCCTTTTTCCCCTCGAAAATTGTTCTGAAAAAGGGGCGCGTCTTATACGCCGGTACTTCCTATACTGCAGCAAATACAAACAGCTATCGGTAATATTGTGTAGACACATTAACAATACTCTTGAATTTGAAGTGTCGTACTTCACCACTTTGCTTCCGTTACATTTATTTTGTAATTTCGAAAGCAGGACCTAAGATATTACTGACGTAAGATTGACTTTCAAAGGTGCCAAAACTAATCGAATTTTAACGTACATAATATTTCCCCCAAAAAATCGCCTTATACGACGGCAAATACGGTATATTTATTAAACATGTTTTCATATAATTTACGGTGTTTCCTAGCAATATCTAAAATCAATTGCTTCTAAGACGTTTTATTGCCTATAATGGTGGTGACGATTAACACCACTCAGACAGTTCATCGGGAGTTCTGGAGTGAATAAATGTTTTTGTTTTCTTCTAGGAAGTGACTGTGATATAACGGTATCTTCAATAAAGTATACCTTAAACTCATCGTGCAGTTTTCTGAACTATTACGAATGAAGTCTCATTGGAAACATAAAACAAATTGTAGGAGCAAAACTATTTTTCCACAGCCAAGTGCTCAGCGTTCTTTCTTTAATTTAGTGTAATTAAGATACAAGGTAAAGAAAAAACGTTCTTAACATTTTTAAAGTTGCGTAGGGAGACGTGATCACTAATGCGTAAATAAGTGCCTAGGACGTTATCGGGCTGGGGGTGGGAAAATTGACCGTGAACAAGACAGGCGCTCTGTGCGTTCACAACAGTCATAGCTCGAATAGTGGTGAAGACAAATGGAGGTGTGTAAGTAACTCATTCGCGGCGATCTGCTTAATGCCTTTCAGGTGAGCTTGTCCGTAGCCGAATTAAGTCGCCGAATACGCCAAACTATTGAGGATAATGATATGAATAAACGCACAGAGAAACATTGGTTCCCAAAATTTATATCGGAAGAATTGTTCCTGTGTGATAAATTCAGCAGTGGGCGCTCACAGGCTCTAGGTGATGGAGCTCTGGAAGCAGCAGCAACCAAACGTGTGGCAAAGGTACGAATGCTTACAGATTTCTAAGGAAACAAAGTACTTGACCTGCACTTCATAAAAAGAGCACACATGTTGAGGAAATAGGTTCCCTGCATACTCCCGATAGCCAACAAGGACCAACCACTGACTGCATGTTTGTCGTTGCTTTCTCAACACAGTATCAGACCAATATTCGCCTGAGTGTTTATGAGACCAGTGATAAAAGGTTTATGAGATTCTCAAGGACACCAGACATTTCTTGTCGACACGGAACACCACAAGATCACCTATACAAGCACGCACGATCCTGCTATATGTCTGGTGGACTAGTCACAAAGTGGTGCATTACGAGATACAGCCACCAAACCAAACCATCACTGCGGACCAGTACTCGCAGTGGTTGGAACGTGTACAATAGGTATTGCAGCAGAAGGAGCCTAGCATTGATAAATCGCAAGAGTGTACTGTTCCATGCCGACAATGCCAGGCCACATGTGCCATGGGCCAAGGTTCTCATGGCTTCCTTTGCGTCAAAGATTATCTAGTTTTACCACCAGAGCATTGAGCAGCTGGAAGAAAGTTGTCAAGATGTGCTGAATGACTATGGAGATTACTTTGAGGATTTACAGTTAGAGGCATTTTCTGTACGGCCTTCTGATTTATATTAAAAAAGGTAAAGACGTTGCTGATGACATTATATATCCGTAAAGGAAATTTGTATTCTAGTTTTCAAAAAGGTTCTAGTTTTCTGGGGAGAAAACGCTCGGTTTCACAGAAAACGAACTGATCATTACATTAAAAAAGTTCTGTTTTATTTTATTAAATCACAATGTCAAGAATAGCAAGTTTTACAGAAGATTAGAAGATAATGAGTAGAGAATCAGCTATACAACTGAATCAGCGGAAGCAAAATCCGTAAATAAATTAGGATTATTTTATGTATCTCACGAAGAACGCGGGAAATAAGCGTTTTTAATATTCCAACTTAAGATAGGAGGATAGGTATTTATTACTGGCATTGAAAGCAAACTTAAAGCGAATGAAGGAAAACAGAAAAGTACATGAAAAGAAAAGGAGAGAAGAGAGAAAACATACGACGAAATCAACGAAATATTAAGGTTCAACTAACATCATTGTAGGCAGTGGAGATGCAGCAGAATACCAATTCTCTCTTGATTCAGCTAAAGATACACTACCAGGTTCAACTAATACAATTAAGTGAATGAATCAAATACTTCAGGTACAAATAATACACTCTATTTTTGCATTCGTTCGTTTAGTTCAAAATGGGTCTTGGTGTCCTTGTGTATTGCAACGTTAATTTAACTCATTTCGCGACTTCATACAATGGTGAAATGTTGCACAGCGACGAACGTTGTGTGACAATAAAATATTTCACTGAAGCTTTCATATATTTCTATATTCTAATGGAGAAATGTTCGAAGAGATGATCCAACAGTTTAACCTAAACATCCACAATAGAGAAGGACAACCGCCGACATTTAGGGGCAGGGCTGGGGCAGAGTCAAATATCGATGTAACCTTGTCCGGGGGAGACGTGTATAATAACTTAACGGATTGGAGAGTCGTGGAAGATGCAACAACGAGTGCCCATAACGCCATCGGATTTAACATAAATCTAAAACAACAAGATCGTGAAGAGGATGAAGAAGACAAAACGGCATTTAAATATAATGTAAACAAAATAAACTGGAAAAAAATAATAACAAACTACACTTACCACAGATTGACATAAACTGTAATATTCCTAACTTGACGGAGAAACTAGAGCTGGTCACAAAGAAAGCCATCGAAGAAGCCATCCCAAATAAAAAAGGTGGAACTAAAAAGAAGAAAACGTATTGGACAGCGGCATTAGATAAACTAAAAAGAAAAACAAAAGCAGCTAGAAGAAGTTTCAGAGCAACTGGAGACCACGAGTTGAGGCAAAGCAGACTAAACAAGTATAGGGAAATCAAACAACAATTCGAGAAAGAGCTACGCGAACACAAAAAAGAACCTGGAACAAATTCGTAGAGGATCATCTTAGTCTAGACCCATGGGGAACACTCTACAAGATTGTGATGAGTAAAATAAAGACGAGGGGCACCCTAAATACCTTGAAAAACGATAATGGGCAGTTTACCACCAGCTGGAAGGATACTACAGAGTTACTCTTAGCAAAATTGTTCCCCGATGATTTAGAAAATGAGGATAATGAGCAGAATATACTCACGAGGGAAGCATCCATGACCTATAACCCCGAGCCAGAGGAAGAAAATAATGAAGAGCTCAACGTTACAAACTGGGACGTTGAACAAGCTATAAAAAGTCTTAAAAATGGAAAGGCCCCAGGCCCAGATGATATAAAGAGCGAAATATATAAAGAAAACAAAGATATCTGGACTCCATACCTCGTAAGACTTTTTCGCGAATGCTTAGAACAAGGAATCTTCCCAAATACGTGGAAGAAGGCAAAGCTGGTTATACTCCTGAAAGGCGAGGATAAGGATAGAACAAACCCTAAGTCATATAGACCTATCTGCCTGCTAAACGTCGTAAGTAAAATATTCGAAAAAGTAATCGCAGCGAAGATAAATAATAAAAGGCCAAATATTAATGAATGCAATTTACAATTTGGTTTTAGGAAAAATAAATCTACTGAAGACGTCATCAACGAGTTCTGTAACAAAATTCAGCAACTTAATAATGACGAGTGTAAATATACTATAGGAATATTCTTTGACATAGCGGGGGCGTTCTACAACCTATGGTGGCCAGCTCTAATGAGAGAGATAAAAAAAAACTAAAAATTCACACAAAAAATTGGAAAGTGATTAAAGACTATTTTTGTAATAGAAGAATAGAAGTGAGTACGGCCGATGGAGTTGTGGGCAAAAGACCGACAAGAGGATGTCCTCAGGGGTCGATTCTGGGGCCGATCTTCTGGGACCTAACCTTCCAGCCATGTCTCGAGATGCTTAATGAACTACAAGAGGTGGAACGGGTGGTAGGGTTTGCGGACGACCTGGCGGTGGTAATAAAAGGAAACAGCAGATTGGAGATAGAAAGGAAATCTAACGCCGTCACAAGAGAAATGGCGTCATGGTGCAGTAATAATAAATTAACAGTCTCAGCAGACAAAACAAAATTTGTACTATTTAAAGGAAAACTTAATCTTAACAGAGGACCTATAATCAAAATTAATAATAAAACAATTAAGAGAGTACAAACTTTTAAATATTTAGGAATAACACTTGACGAAAAGTTAAACTTCAGAAAACACACCGAATTGATATCAAGCAAAGCAATCAAAATCGCACATAAACTAGTAAACATTGCGACAAAAGAACTAAGGATACCGATAAAAATTGTTAAGCTGTACCATGACGTCATCATAAGATCTTTAGTCGGATACGCCGCCAGTGTCTGGAACCACCTGATGGACGATGTCAGACAAAGTCAAACAATAAACCGTGCTCAAAGGCAACTTCTGATAAGACTCACAGGAGCATACAGAACAACGCCGGTGGAGGCACTCCAGGTGGCTGCAGCAACCATGCCGTTGCACCTACAAGTCAAAAAGCTAGGTGCTATGTATTGGATCAAAAAGAAGAATAACGAAAAAGTCACTAGGTTACTACATGCTCCTGTGGACAACAAGCAGGATGTGCAGGAAATACTAATCAATGCATGGCAGCATCTATGGCAAGAATGACCGAAAGCTAGAAGATTATATAGTATAATACCGGACGTGGTTGGCAGGATGGAGCTCGACGTGGAGATTACGGGAGGTCTGTTGCACTTCCTCACGGGACATGGCCCATTCAGGCAGAAACTGAAGGATATGAATATAGTGGAGGATAACCTGTGTCGCACCTGTGGGTCGGTCGCTACCCCGGAACACGTAATGCTAAAATGCGAAGAAACAGAAAACCTGGTTGGCGAACAAAGAACTCTCCTGGAGGATCTGGAAATCGCTGAAGTTCTGAGAACACCAGAACTGGCGATTGTTCTCCAGGAGATAACCCAAAAAGTAACAGAGTATCACAGAAGAAAATTTATATCCGGAGGCGACCGAGGCCGGGCGCGGCGAAGACCAGAGGCTGACCAATAGAAAACAGATTAGGGAGCTGATACCGCATGGAGGGAAACGTGACGCGGACCTCGCGGGCGAGGCGAGTTTGCGCGGCCGGTTCGACGAGCGTGAGCTTCGCTATCAGCAGGCGGTATGGAACAATCCGGGTACTAGAACAATCCGAAACTGAAATACATAACGTAAGCAAACTAAACCTATAACAAAACTCCATTAAAAAAAAGAGAAAGATTAAAATAATAACTAAATCAACAATAGTGCACAAAATCAAGATCTGTGAAAGTGCGTAATAGTGAGCGAATGTGTGACCGCTGGAAACCAGCGGTGTCCTGGTGGGTGCCTTGCTGCAGGAATCCGGCAGCAAGAGACGCTCAAGTAGTAGTGTGCGTGTGTGTGAGTGATGACGGGAGGCCAAATATAATAGAAGATTAAAACAAGAAAGCGAAAAAAATTAAATTAAATACAGAAACTGAATGTGAGTGACCTGGAATCCGGGACACAAACATTCAAGCATTTTTAAATATATTAGCCTGTAAGTGTTGTGTGTGTGTGATGTGATGGTGACTTGAGGAACAAGACAAACTTTGTGAGTAAAGGAGGAAGGGAACCAGAAATGGAAAAACAGAACGGACCAGCAAAAACTTTGTGAGAAAATTCCAGTAATACTTACGTTGCAGTCCAGCTTCAATTCCCTCCCCCTTTTTCTTATCGTTTCAGAAAAAGAAGAGGAAGCCATCTTGAGTCGACGTCTATGTTGTGCTGTCCTTGTGTGTATGTGTGTTGTTCTATATGTTAAATGTTTTCTGTATAAAATTGCAAATAAAAGATAATGGTAGGGCATCCCCCCCCCCAAGAAAAAAAATCCAAAATTAGGAATAAAGACCAGGAGAACATTCTGGACGCCTGGTCCAAAGTCCGTCCCGCACCACCCGAGGTCAAAACTGAGGGAACAAAGGAGCTTCTTGGACTGTCGGAACACCGGCAATCCGAGAATCTCTAGGGACTGCCTGTCCCAAAATGGGAAGAGCGAACAACTGCTCGTGCTGCACGCCCTTGGAAGTGCACAACCCATTTTGTGCAAAGAATGCATAGAGACAGGGGTGGAAGGTGGGTCCCAAAATGAAAAAAATCTCATAGCATATTTTAATAATTTTCTTTAATATGAACTACTTTATTCTAAAGTAAATACTAGGCTGCAACGATGTCATTTGACTAATTACAATACACTTTAGGATACACCGAAATAACACAATAAAATGTTTTTAAAGACATACTTTTGTTAAACAATCCGTACTAAAAGTAAGAAATAATCATTCTGTTTACGCATGACTAAAAAGAAAAGCATGAAGCATGCCAATTCAATAATTTATAAAGAGATTGTATATGAGAGCGCGCCATACTCATATTCA
Source organism: Lepisma saccharinum (assembly GCA_022664845.1). Lineage (NCBI taxonomy): Eukaryota > Metazoa > Arthropoda > Insecta > Zygentoma > Lepismatidae > Lepisma > Lepisma saccharinum. The sequence goes on along the minus strand of JAGDQP010008723.1, from coordinate 48,497 downwards.
AACATTATTAGAACCAACACTATAAAGAAAAGCACAGGAGGAAGATATGCGAACCTTAGACGAGAAGCGAAATGCTATTATGTTCAAATCTACTTTACAACGGTACGCAGAACAAATTGACACTGCATTTCATATACAATGCAAGCTGCTAGTACTCAACTCAACTGCGTGTTGGTCTCCACAAAAGCCGAGTCCTTGCGCTCTCAACGTGACCTTAGCTCCGAAAGCCAACGCTTACTGATCACTGGTCTAGGGCATTATTGAAAGAACAATAATTTAAAACACTGATCCAAGCACACAACAATTACGGAAGAACAATATAAAAGAATAAAGATATAGAAAAATATGCAAGTAGTCAAAGCTTCTGTTCATCTCCCTTTCTGTTTTAAAAAAATCACTGATACGAAATTAGAAATAAATCCATAAGAATTTTTATTCAAATTTCAATATCATTTCTGTATTAGAATTCATCTTAACTTCCTACTTATTCATCTCCCTTATCAACAAATATGAACATCAAAATTTCATTTCCTTTCCTTTTGTGGCAAAGAAAATATTGCACGTAGATCTTTATTTTCTTCGGTATATTAGATTTTCAGCCTTTGAAAACCTATATCTCCCTCTTTTCAACTGTCTACAAAGAAGGAATGAAACCGAATTTCATTTTTCTCCTTCACTTTCAAAGGTGAAATACATCTGCAGCTAAATATCAAAGGGTCTAGAAGAAAAGATCGTGGCAATGGATATACATCTTCCTGAAGAAAATATGCAAGGTGTTCTTTCACATCATTGAAATTCTAAGGGTTCACGAACATATTTAAGCCTTATACTGTTGGAGAGCAGCTTAGGTCACAACTTTTTACTGTCTTTAACTTTCACTCTCTCTCCTAATTTTTCTTTTGAAAAATAAAACAGTAGATTTTTCTTCTGAGATTCAATTCATTATACTTTTGTACACCAGACAGAACGTCAGCGAAGAGATAATAGTATGGTCCATGAATGATAATTGTATAAAGTGGAACAGATGATAACACTCGTAGACGCTACAAGATATTATACCCTTTCAAAAGGCATGCACATATGTCTTCTTTGAGTTTGAAGCTCTGAAAGTCATAAAGTTATCTCTAAACGTAAAACTGGTTATATATTATTATGCGAAAGAACCACTTTCGAATCAACTTGATGATTTTGATAAACCATCGTAGCATATAACAGTATACAACGATTTTAGTTGATGAAGCTCCTTCTGAAGGTGACACTAGCTATACACTTTCAAGATGGAGAACCACCTATGAAGTAACTTGATGAATCACTGTGTGCCACAACATTAAACATAATTTGAGGGCACAAAGGTACCTTTAAATTGGACACTGCCTACATATTGTAACGGGACAGAACAAGGTATCAACTAACCTGATGGTACCGATGAACCATTGTGTCACACAATCAGTATAAACAGATTTGAGTTGATGAAGGTACTTATAAATGTTACACTATTTACCTACGTTCATGTAAAAGAACTAAATTTCAACAAACTCGTCTACCCACCATGACAAAAAATCTGTATAAACACAATTTGAGTTAACGAGGTCTCTTTAGGGAATGCCTCTAGGAAAGGCAACGCTTCTTCTTTCTCTCTGTCCTTTCCTACCTACGTGGGGTCGACGTTAATGATGAGTCTTCTCCACAAGGCCCTGTCGTGAATCTCTTCCTCTGACAAACCTTTAACCCGAAATCCTTCTTAACCCTATCCATTCATTTCTTTCTTGGCCTCCCTCCAACCCTCTTGCTCCCGCTTCCATGTCATAACTCTTCTGACTACATAGTCATTTGTTCCTCTCATTACATGTCAATGTTTCCGCCAGGAATTTCAGTTTGGGGGTGTAAAGTCAAAATTGGGACAGTGTAAGTGAAGTTTTTGAATGGTTTCTATCGATTTTTCATAGCAAAAATTTTGAAGTTAGGGGGTGTTGTCGAAACTTTGCATTCTAACTAAACAGATCTATTGCATTCTAACCTATGAAATACTTTATTTTACAATAGGTTTCCGTTAAATAATAATCTGTGTGGTCTGGTATTGTACTACTTTCTCTCAAGCCTTATCTTCGTTCCACCTGTCAATTGCTTTACGTAGAAGATGGACTTTACCGTGTTGACAAGCTTTCAGGCTTCACTTTCCGTTCACTTTTGACATTTCAGTGATTCGTTATAATAACCTTTGGCAAACTTCATTTTTAAATAGGCCAGTTGAGTAACTGTTGCCTTCGGCCCGTCACAATTATCCGTCACGTTCTAGTTAAAAGACACCTATGCCCCTACCGGGACTCGAACACGTGACCTTCGAGTCGTGGGTCTAACGTCTTAGACCTCACGGCTACCCGGTCGGAGATTGGCTATCAAGTTTTCTTTCAGCAGTAAACATAATTCACGTCAAGAGTAACCAAAATTTTTATTTTTATTATTAGCTAATGATTTGTGGAAATAAGATGTTTTCTTCAAACTGAACACGCCTTCTCCAACTAAAAGTTTTCATAACTTTAATGATCGAAGTGGAAGCATTAAAAAAACTTCGTGTAAAAAAAACTTCGTGTGATTTTTAGAACAAAACAAAAATGCGACTTGCATTTTCGTTGCCACCAGTTCTTCTCGCGTTAGTATTGTAGTAATACACAGTGGACTCCCTTTAATTCGAACTCCAAGGGGATACGAATTACCCGAAATTCGAATGAGCCGAAACATGTATTGTTAAGGAAAAATCATTAACATGAAATTGACCTTAAGTTAAAACCTGTAGTATTTTGTGCGTGGTCCTAAAATAGAATAAAAAATATTCTCTCAATAACTAAGCTACAACTAAAGGGAAACATTTTTAAATAAGTACAATGTAATGTATTAACACAGAAAATCACATGTGTTACAACATTGGCTATCTCTTGATTAATGTTTGCCTTTGTTTATTTATTTTTATACGATCAACAAAATTTTCAAATTAATTTATTGCGTCTACTTCAGTGCAGTTAAGAATACCTTTACAATTCTTTTGTTCTTACAAAAATATTGAAGGAGGAGGTTTAAGGATGTACATCTGCACTCAAAAGGGATAATTCCACGTAATTAAGCAGAGTATGAAGACTGCATAAAGATGCACACGGTGTTTGGTCACCACAAAGTGCAAATGGCATGAGGAGGGATGGAAGTGACAACTCCTAGCCCCAGAGTTGAGCGCTCTGCCACTTAGTCATCCCCTCTGTTTCTCGCTCTCCATATATAATAATTTACAGTCATATTTAATCCACTACTGGATGAGGCATCTCCCGGAGGAAGAATTTGGCCAACTGCTCCCACGCTGACGGGACGTGTTGGGAGATGAGAGTCGAAGCTTTCAACTGTGACTGCCACTGTCTTTTATTCACAGCAGCTCCCCAATTGCATCACGATGCTAGGTGGGCCGAGCACCGTTCCAGACCCTAGACCGATAAGCAGTCAGCGACGGTAACTACTAGACCAACTCATCAAAATAAAGAAAAATGTGTCTTTGTAATTTGTCGAATTCCGCTTACCTTAGGAGCTACAGATTTCTAAACGCGTGGGAAAATGAATTTTAGAGTTTGATATTTCCAATAACATTAATAGTAGAACTCCGAGGACAAGGTAGGCTCAAAAACTTCTAAACTGTTCTATCCAAAAATGCATATTTCGAAATTCTCCGATGGCTGCGCAAGGGATTCTCGAAAGGTACCAAAGGATTCCCAGAATTTCTCTGAAGGTAGACCGACATGTGCATGAACTTGGCGACTTTTCAGCAGACAACGATAACTCGTTTGTGGTTTGCACCAAGTCGATATCTCAAAGATATTCCAGTTACCGCGTGATTGTTGTTAAAATGCGTGGTTGCATAGTCAACAGGAGTCGGAGCTATTCTCCGAAATGCCATACATTTAACGACCTATTGATTTATTTGTAATCAATGATAGAGAACGTCATTGCTAATCTGGATGACGACCATTTTTTATATTAACAACGCAGTATAGAGTAATAGGCGACCGCAGTGGTCAAGTAGTCACATGTGTCAGGTGGTAAGTCAGAGACAAACACAGTCCTGTCTCTGGCTTGAATGTATTTATACAATGTTCCCGCAAAGTGGAAGTCGATCCCTAAATATATATTTGACATTAATAGTCTTTATAGTATCGTGCTGTAAGTAGTAACGATAGCCAATATGGAAGTCTACAGATTTGAAGACTGTTACGGGAATTATTGATTTCATGTAGGGTTTAAAACAGGTGTAGGTGTTTCACAACAGTTAATGCCACTGACACAACAACTATGTACTGAAGTTGTGTGTTTATCAGTAGTGTGATACACCAGTCCAGCAGCCATGATTTTGTTGGGTAGGGGGCTATTGAGGCAAACATATTTAAAATAGCACGTTTTAAATAAAATATGCTGAATGAGTACTACCATCAGACCAAAGAGACAAACAGGATACTAGAGTAGGCCGATTTTTTAAGATATTAGGGTTCGAGTTGTCATCAAAAGTTGAGCATTGGTACCAAATAAAGCAATGCCAAATATGGCCGTCTTAAAACAATAATTAACCGGATCCATAGACTTCTAAAGGGCCCAATTGTTTTTGAAAAAACAAGGAATAAAAAATATTATACCAGTTTCCACATTTTAGGGTTCGAGTAGTTATGGAATATGTGTATTGGTACGAAATTTAGCCATATCAACTGTGGCTCTTCTTTAGGGTGGTCCTTATTTCTAAACTTTTAAATTTCCGTCGTGCCGCCCCCTACATTTGTTCTAATATACATAAATGTAAACTACGTGAAATTTTAGACTGATAGAACCAAAATTAGGGGTCGCTCAGGACAAATATTTTACGCTAGAGTTACTACTGTTAAAGTTTTACGCATACCGCGGTGCCCACTAGATGGAAGCAAAATTGCAGGTTAGATTCGGTACAACTATAAATAGTTTGACAAGTTTTTTCCGCAAAATAGAGAAAACATAATGTTCATATTAATTAATGCTATTACAACTGACTACACAATTTTGCGTTTTACACACATTTAGTAACCAGTTTAATATATAACTAACTAATCGCGCAAGACCGAGTTATTGGGCCATCTATAAGGGATACTTGCCACTTGGACGATACAAATACAGCTTTCGATTGAATTTCGATTGTTGCAACTTATTAGTGTATCTATGTGAAATATCGAAGTAAGATGGCTGCTTCTAGTGCTTCAGCATCACCGAATACAAGAAGAAAGAGTGCAGTTTGGCTAATTGGATCAACAGAAGAAGAATTGAAAGGGTGTAAGTTACCTTCAAATAGACAAATATTGAGCATATTTTTCCACCATCACAAAACTTTAAAAAAGACAATTCGTAATAGTGCAAGAGATGTAATCAAGGAAGCTGCTGTTTTTTGGGAGAAGGCTAGAATTCCGATTCGTAGAAGATCGTGCTATAAGTAAGCTGAAAAGTCTTTTCAATGACTGGCCGAAACTTAAAAAGAACGCTAAAAGAATGACAGCCTCGCAACGTATAAATGAATCGAAATTTATGGAAATCCTTGATGATTTGTTTGACATTGCACATATGGACGCCCTGAAAACGATAAAGATTGATGAAGATCGGGATTTTCTGGTTGCTCAACGAGATAAAGGACGACGTGGTTCTTTGGGTCCGATTGACAAGATTCTCACTGCACGAGAATGTAGAGCACAAGAAAGGCAATCAATGGTTTTGAAACGAAAGCAAGCAGAAGAAGAGAGACAGAAAGTATCAGAACAAACTGCAATCCTGGAATCATCAAGTAGTGATAAAAATGATAATGACTATGACCGACTTGACCGTGAACGTGAAGCTTTAAGCATTCCTAGAACAAGCGCTTGCATCCCGAAGAAAAGGGCAAGAAGAAATAGTGTTACTCCTGAACTGGCTGCTGCACTGGACAATGTAAAATTGAGTGATAGGAAGGCAACTGTACTTTTCGCTGCTACTGCTCAGAGTCTCGGTTATGACACCAAAAATCTAAACATAAATCGGTCATCAATTCGAAGAAGTCGGTTAAAATGTAGGAAAGAAATTGCGCAGAACCTTAAAGCGGATTTTGCGACGACAGCAGACAAGCTTGTAGTTCATTGGGATGGTAAAATTTTAAAGAATATTATGGGACACGAACATGTGGATCGTCTTCCAGTAATCGTTTCAGGAGCCTCCGTAACGCAACTTCTCGGTGTACCAAAGTTGATATCAGGCACAGGAGAAAGTCAAGCTGCCGCTATTGAACAATTGTTGAGTGAATGGGGTGTTGCCGATCGTATAGCGGCTATGTGCTTCCATACAACAGCCTGCAACACAGGTTATAAGAAAGGAACCTGTGTTTTGCTAGAAAAGAAACTAAATAAGGAACTCGTGTATCTTGCCTGCAGACATCATATTATGGAGCTTGTCTTAGCTACAGCATTTGAAGAGACAATGGGAGTTTCTTCTGGTCCAGACATTGCCATATTTCAGAGATTTCAGACTACTTGACAAAAATTTGATCACACAAACTATGAAACCGGTGCTATGAATGAACAGGTTATGAATGTTGTGAAGGAGGAAATGGAAACTATAATCACGTTTTGTGAAACCAAACTCACAGAAATTCATCCTAGGGAAGATTATCGTGAGTTTCTCGAGATAGTACTCATTTTCCTTGGTGTTGCACCTGCTCGTGGCGTCAGATTTAGGACACCCGGAGCTTTCCACCATGCCAGATGGATGGCCAAGGCCATTTATTCATTTAAGATTTGGATGTTTCGGGGGCAGTTCAGGCTCACAGCGAGAGAGGAGAAAGGACTTCGCTGCTTATGTGTATTTGTAACCAAAATCTATATCAAAGCATGGTTTACAGCATCTCTTTCTGTCTCGTCACCTAACAATGATTTGAATTTTCTTCAGAATTTACTGAAATTCAAGGCACACAATCCGTCTTTTTCCAAAGTTACCAGCAACACATTTGCAAGACACCTTTGGTACCTGAGCGAAGAACTCGTTGTGTTAGCTTTCTTCGACAAAAATGTATCAGTAGATTGGAAACGTAACATGGTTCATGGCCTCAAGGAAAATATGGGAGGTATAAACCTGAAATCCCCAAAACTCATTCAGCTCGACGTAGAAAAATGTGTTGATATGAAAATTGAACAGTTTGTAACAAGAAATACGATTTTGTTCTTCCAACGCCTTAACATCTCTACTTCATTTCTTGATTCAGATCCCGAGGATTGGGATGCAAATGATGAGTACAAAATTGGACTGAATGTTGCTAAGAATTTACGTGTTGTGAATGATCACGCTGAAAGAGTGGCATTAATTGCAGAATACAACTCTATTATCACAAAATCAGTGGACCAGATGCAGTTTCTACTTCAGGTAGTACAGGATCATCGCAAACGTTTTCCGGATTCCAAGAAGGAAACACTAACAAGAATGACCGAATAACTAAACCAGATGCTCGTGTGACATGGTGATTTGTGGAGTGCTATTTTGATAGCATCATTTGCCTTCATGTGTGACATTTTTATAAAGAACGCAAACGGTAACTATTTTACAAACTAAACAAAATAATCAAAATGTGTTTTTTTTACTTATATTCAATTTACTCAATACTCATACTACTGTATTAAGTAATGTCTTAAATTTTCAACCTCTTGAGCGACCATTAAATATTAATCTATCAGCCTGAAATTTTGTGTGAAATATTTTCTTACCTATTAGAACAAAATTAGGAAGCGGCACAAAGAAAATAAATTATTTCATTTTTTTTAATATATAATAGGGACCACCCTACTCTTCTTGGCTGTCAACCGATTTTGGCCGTTTTCAAAATAAAATTTGCACGGGCTGAGGTCTACATATTTTTTGATCCGGCTGTGTTTCGGCGAACAAACATAACGTACTATTCTACAACATTTTTACGATACTCAAACTCAAATTTCGAAACAAAAAAAATCGGGCGTTTTGGAGACCACCCCCAAAAAACAAAGAATATGAGAAAGTTGCGTTTGACTACCGTGCAAAGTGATAGAATGAAGATCAAAAAGTATCTGGCCGGGCCCCGAAACCAGCGAAAATTGTAGTTTGAAAACAACCAAGAAGGACCATATTTGACATGGCTAAATTTCGTACCAATGCACAATTTTTCATTACTACTCAAACCCCAAAATGCGGAAACTAGTATAATATTTTTACTCCTTATTTTGCAAAAAATAATTGGGTCCTTTAGGGGTTCAGGGGCCGGTTAAATATTGTTTTAGGACGGCCATATTTTGCATGGCTTTATTTGGTACCAATGCACAACTTTTTATAACCAGTCAAACCCAATATCTGAAAAAGATATCGGCCCGTCCTACTGGATACTGTATCGTGTATGCGAGAAATGGCTCCATGAAACTTGAAAGTTATACAGTTTTTCAGAATGTCTGTCTCAATTGTGGCCGACGCAACTCTGTGAAACGCATAAATAAACGGAGCACCCCCACAATATGACTATGCATACGTGAATATCAGCTATGGTTAGGGCCTCATAACCGAGAAAATTTCATAAACAAAACTAAAGCCAAAATTATGCAAATGCAACGAAAGAAATTGAATAAGTTCACTAATTCAACGTACCCTAGTGAAATGATTAATAACGAACATATATCCTTTTTCCATCTTATTCGTGCACATAACCGTCAAAAACAATTATTCATTTCACAATTACAAGATGATGAAGGTAATGTACTTGCTACTCGAGATGATATAATGCGCATATGTAAGCAGCATTATGAACGACTATATACCAAACAGCAAGTGTCAATTCAGGACTGGAACTATTTGTTTTCTCATGTACCACACCGATTAACGGACGAAGATAACAATCAATTGTTACAACCAGTGACTGCTAATAAAATTTTGAACACTTTAAAATCTTGTAACAAAAACAGTTGTCCTGGCAAGGATGGTTTAAGCTATATGTTTCTTTTACGCTATTGGGATATCATTAGTGACGAATTTACGCAAATAGTGAATGAAATTATAACCCAAGGTAATGTGTTACAAAATGTTGGCATAATAATTCTTATACCTAAAAAAGAATAATTGTTATCGTGTATCTGATTATCTTCCTATCTCAATCCTGAATACTGATCTCAAGATCATATCCAAACTTTATGCTACTAGGCTTCAGCCCCACGTTGAATGTTTGGTTGGTTCTCTGCAAGTTGCCCTGTCTAAACAATTCAACATTTATTATGCATTAAATAGTATTCGAGACTTGATCAATTATTTTCGCTTCAAGCGAAAACTTCCAGCGTGTCTGTTTTCTTTAGATTTCGCTTGTGCATTTGACCGCGTAGATCACGAGTATTTATATGCAGTGCTTCACTGCATGAACTTTGGTCAGAGACTGATTAAACTTGTACAAATGTTATATTGTAATGCAAAATCTCAAATTTCTATTAATTATTATTTATCTCAATCATTTGTCATACGACGGTCAGTCCGTCACGGTTGTTCTTTATCAATTATGTTATTTGCACTGAGTTTAACACCATTTTTGCATACTTTAAATAGCTTTCGACAACCTCAGTTGCATGATTTTCAAAATTTGAATGTCTTTGCTTATGCAGATGATGTTAGTGTGAGTTGCACAACTGCCGAACATATTAAATGTATTTATGAGACAATACAACGTTATTGCACTGCTAGTGGGGCACAGATAAACTTTAAGAAATCAAAAAGTTTCCTTTTTAACAATTGTCATGAGTTGGTACTAGATCCCCGATATTTACCTTATGAGTCAGTCGAGAAGATGAAAATCTTGGGTATTAACTTTACTTTAGATGAAGAGGCACAGGATACAACTATATGGAAACCTATTGTTTCGCAAATGAAAGCACAATGTATGATAAATAAAAAACGAGACTTAACATTAGTGCAGCGTATTTGGTATGTGAATACGTACATTTGTAGTAAATTGTGGTATGTGAGCCAGATTTTACCTTTACCTGATAAATATGCAAAGAGAATACGATCAGTAATTGGTTGGTTCATCTGGGAAGGACATTTGTTCGTGTGCCGAGAACAGTATTGCATTTACCACACGAGTGTGGTGGTTTACAATTAATTGATGTTCAACTAAAGAGTAAAGTGTTGTTTTTAAGTCGTAACTTCAAACTGTATCGTATCCAAACATCACACACTAGTCAGTGGCTTAATTGCTGGACCGACAGTATCCCAGCACATAACCCTCCTAATGTTAATTATTTGAAAATTAGTGGTGCGGTTACATGTGCATTGATCACATAATGGAGTTATATACCACTTATGGATCCCCAAATATATTTTGAACCAAAACAGTTGTATTCTCGTCTCAGACAAAATGTATATGGATTGCCAATTCCACGTGTGGTGCAAAAATTTCCTGACCATGACTGGAATAATAATAACATACATAAGAATTGGCTACCACAGCATATTCGTAGTTAATGTTTGAAGTTGTCCATGACCTAATACCAACTCAAGAACGCATGTATAAGATTCAGCGCAGCACAACAGAACTTTGCCTGCAGTGCAACAAACTGGATTCCCTGGGACATAGGTTAACAGAATGTGGAATCCTTATAATAATTTGGAATATCTCACAAAGGATGCTAGGCTTAATATGTAGACGACTACGATAGTTTTTCACAAGTGATATGTTTCTTCTCCCAGGCTACAATTTTTATCCTCGAACGAAGAATAATGCTGTAGTTTGGATTACTGCACACACACCTTGCAATATGTATTTGTTAAACCACAAAAGTTGAGGTCAGCAGACGACTATATTGACTTCCTGAAGCGCACTCGTTGAAAGTTAGGTTTATCTACTACTCAACGCCGGTTATTTGCTAATTTCCTAAAAGTAATTGACGAAGTGTAATTAAGAACTAATACTCAGTTCAAACTTTCAAAGTTTATACAACACATGTTAGTTAATTGCGAGCTATTCTCTTGTACATTTTTTGTGTTTGCGTCAAATGTCATAGTCTACAATGTCTGATTTATTTTGTCTGAAGCAGCAGTTTCCCTTGTATCATGAATAAGCAATAAAAGTTTGTAAAAAAGGTGGTAGAGCGTTGGCGTAACATTCAGGAGGTCGTGGGTTCGATCCCAGCGGCCGACCATCCTGACTGCAATTTTTAGGTTTTTCCCTCAGTCACACCAGGCAAATGCCGGGATATCGCCTTCAATATATGCCCTGGATGACACCTTCACGAATCCTTTCCCCTCACCTATCCCGGCCTGAGCCTTAGATGTCTAAAGGCCATAAATGAAATTCAAATTCGATTCCAAATTAATCGGTACTAAGTGTTCAGAGAGTTGTTTGACGTCATATTTTAGCTCTACAATCAGCATAAATTGATTGTTCTTATAGCACAGTACGTCAGTTTTTGGATCGGGTCTATACTTGGGACCCGGTGACCCAATTTAGGTCTCGTCACCCGGAAAACAAAGTAGATATTATTCCTTTGCGTTTGAGGGTTGACCGGGACCGGAGGTGTTACCTTCAGATCACGAAAAATGCGAAACTGGAGCTCATTAATTCTCAGGCCGGGTCAAGTTTTAGACCCGATCACTTATGTCCGGGTCAGGCCGGACTACCAAAACTCACCTAGTTTCAGCTCTCCCTTTCAATTGAATTTTATTTATAGCCTTTAGGCATCTAAGGCTCAGGCCGGAATAGGGGAGGGGAAAGGATTCGGGAAGGTGTCACCTATGTCGAAGGCGCCATCTCGACATTTGCCTGATGTGACTGTGGAAAAAACCTGGAAAGTCTCAGGATGGTCGACCGCTGAGATCGAATCCACGATCTTCCGAATGCTACTCTAACGCTCTACCACTGAGCTATAGCGACCCAGTATTTTAGCTCTGCCATGCTACTCCTTCTATATTAGTCATTAGTATTCATTTTTAAGAATTTCAGAAGAATTCGTTATTTCAATATTCCTTTATCGTTCAGTATATCGATACTGTTCGGTATTGGAGATACAGAATTTTCGGTATTCGAAAACACCGATACCGATTTCGGTATATCGATATTTTTGACAGCCCAAGGTTTTGTCTGGACAGACATCTAGGGTGTATTTCCCATTCTATATGAAATACACTGAATCATTATTTGTTTTCATGCATATGTTGCCTATTATATATAACATAATGCAAAAGCATTTGTTTCTTCTTCAAATTTCCTAACATGTTAAATATTAGAATGCAGAGAAATCCAGTTCCATATTCCTTAAAAATAGTTATTTAAGATAATTATTAAAAATCCACTGTCTGATTATTAATTACCACAAGTCATGATGTAACACCAATTATCACTTTCATCTCATTTCCATTTAAAAATTAAAAAAAAGAATGAAGCAACATTTTTTACTTCGATGCTAATAAGTAATTATTGGAATAGTACAATAAAATTATACATAAAAACTTAATTTAAATTCTGCTACCCATGAAACGCAAAGCTTTCGCTTGTGTGCAACTGCATACAGGTATGTACTGGTACCTTTCGGTTCACAGATGCACATTTTCTGTATTCATGTAAAAATCTGTTGTTGTTTTTTATTGATAATTCTACATGCTTTCCTTAGCAACTACTTCTAATTTTAATACGCTGTTAAAGTCGTCTGATACTAAGAACTGTGGGAGCCGCAGTTTGGGATTAAACAAACGGTTGCCTAGGAAACCTACCATTTGATCTCTATAGGATTTTGAGAGAGGTTTCATAAGTAGGCTTGTACTCTGCAATTAGAAACATTTTAACTGATATTTGTTATTATTTATTTACTTGAAAGTTCAGTTGATAATAAAAAAATAAAATATTTACGGACCTAATGAAATATTAGAAAAAAAATATCGTATTTAATCTGACAACCCTGCCCACCTGTTGCATTATAGCAATTTCGTTATCATAGTCCTATTACACGTTTGTAAATTTTTAGGAAAGATAAAAGCAATATTATCAGTCATTATATAGTGGAACATTATCTTCACTAAATAGAGTAAAAGATAAATAACCATGTCCGAATTTGCATGGAAATTAATAACAGAATGAAACATTCAAAGACCTATTTAGGGATGAGTCCGAGGGGTCAGACCCCCTTCCAAATTCAGAGTTTTGGGTAGAATTAATATATGTTTAGGCATAATTATGTTCATTTAATCTACATTTCATGCCCAGGCACACCTTGGATACAGACCCCGAAAACTCGTGGATCCTCCTAAAACTAAGTTCTGATAACTGTCTGCCCAAACTCATACATTACCTTGGTACGCACGAACATTTACAGGTAAGATCCACTTTTGTGAAGTTACCAGCAGATGAATCGCATACATTATATAGTCACCGAGTACAAGGACTAAGCATATTTTTTCATTTTTTCATGTATAGACAACATTCATTTTCTTTTAGTTTAAAAGTCTGTAAATTCACCGATCACTTTTGTTACCCCTATGCAATGTTCTAGAACATTGTTTCCAGTGTTTTGAAATAAGCCATAATATAGGTCAGGCCAGTGTTCGATTTGCCTCACATTACAAAGGGGCGGATCCTAAAGCTAGTGGTTGCTGGTAAGTTTTAACATACTACCTGTTTAGGTAGAAATACAAAGATTTTATCCCTAGTTGGATCGATATTCGGGATCAACAACCGGGGATGGAATCCTCAGGAACCAGAGAAAATCCCAGGCATCTTCCCCGACAAAGCGAATATTGGGCCAGGGATTACCAACAGAAAGGCCGTCATGTAATTTGTGAGGCCCGCGATAAAATAAAAACTACAGTAAGGTATAATATATGTAATCAAATTTACTTTAAAAGCTTATTACAATCAAGTATTTGAATTTAAATATATTTATGGTCTTCAAGCATCTAAGACTCAGGGTAAAAGGATACCGGAAGGAGTTAGTCATGGAATAAGTTGAAGGTACCATTCTGGCAATTGTCGGGTGTGGCTGAGTACAAACCCCGGAAAAAACTTCAGTCAGGATAGTTGGCCTCTGGGATCACAAACAAGTATTCTACGAATCCTGTATTTTTATTACAATAGTAAAATGATTTTACATAGATAGAAATTAAACACATCTATTTCCTTAAAAAACTGCTGAGTTTATTTGTATTCAAGTTATTCTAAAAGTGTGCGGTCCGTCATCATCATATAAAGGTCCTCGTAAAGGAAGACGTTGACCACGCCTGATACAGGTCTTCCTAACTTGAGAATAGAAAAGTAATTTAAAATAAAACATGGTTTTCTTTCGTTGACAATAATCGTCACCGAGTTTCAGACAAGTTTGAAGTATTATTGGCCATTGCAAAGTTAAAGATTATCCATTACAGCCTTTATCTCCGTTATTTAATCCGACATGAAAAATTATTATCATTTATGTTCTAAATGAGTAACGTACCTACCATTCGCGTGAATATCGATTGAATTGAATTTAGTTTAAGATATTTAGACAACTATGGCTCAGGCCGAATATCGATTGAGAATCTTTTGTAAAAAATATAAACAAATATTGAAAATGTGTTAGTGAAACATTAATTAGACATACATCTAGAATTTATATGAACTATAAATGCCGTCCAGTAGATCTTAAAGAGACTGAAAACAACAAACAATCGTTCAACGCCTCCTTGAATGCAATTAACATATTAAAATATAAATACACTGTACACACGGAAAGAAATTAGTTTTAACTAAGTCAAGATTTTGCTAGGTTAATGACCAAACGGGTTGCACATAACCTACTGGTTATTTATCACAACCTTTTCGAGACATGAAAGTACCTAATTCTGTAGGTAAATTGTAACCCATTGAAAAAGGTTAACAGAAATCAGGGTAAAAACAACCCATTCGTGGGTAGCAAGTTACCTACACGATTGGTACAAGAAGGAATAAGCAAACAACACGGTTAATTTAAACAACATGATTGACCCACTGCTCGGTTATGCTAACCGTTTAATGTGCAGGTAAATTTAACCTTCTGAGAATTAGTTATTTTTTAACCTTAATGAGGGTTAGCTGAACCGAGTCTCGTGTATACGAGATAGCGGTCATTGAACACTGAGGGGCTTCCACATGGAAGCTTTGTACCAAGGCCAAAACATTAACGTGAAACTTAGGAGGTAACCTAGCAACCCTAAATCTAGGAATGTAGTGTTATATAAATTATTATTAATATTCTGTTAATGACAAAGTGTAATATGAAACGTTGAGATTCGTATAATGAATATCACAGTAGTGTAACTTGGGAAATACATGCATTATCGACCGTAAACTTCAGGTGATCGGTGGAGTAGTTGGTAGCACTTTGGACTGCTACGGATGAGGTCCATGGTTCGATCCCAGCATGACGCACATTTTTTTTCTTTTACAAAGATAGCTATAATAAGCTATATGTAGTGTAAATAATAACAGTAACTTGCTTTCAGACGATTTTACCACTTTTTTTTTACAAATTTTCTTTGGGGTGGGTTAAAGTAACTGAGTACAGTTGTTTATCATAACCCTTCAAAATAACCTACGTGGAGGGTTACACCAACCCACTGGATCTAACCTTTTTAGCTGGGTTTCTGTAACCTTCTACTTATTAGGCTCTATATTTACCAACTCACTCTGTTGCATTAACCCATTTTTGGGTTGCTAGTAACCTTTTATTTCTTTCCGTGCACAAAGTCACTTAAGGTTGTTACTAGAAACTTTAAATATTAACAAAGAGAGAGTTTCTGAAACTAATTAGAACTGCCAAATCTAAAACAAAATGGATTGTAAATAGACTTCTTCATCCATAACATTAATGTCTTCTTCTTTTTTTAAAAAAAAATAAAGATTTACATAAAGCATAGTATCTTCAGTCAAACGCAAAGCATGTAGTTATATTGTAAGGTATAATATAACTATTAAATGTTATACATATGTCAAGAAAACCGTTTTCTCTTTTTCGTCCACACTAAACTAATGCGATACTCCGTGTGTATAAAGCCAGTCGATCTGGTTGCTAGGATACCGCCCGGCAATGACGTCGACTTTAACAGCGTATAATTAGAAGTATTTTTTATTTCTAATAATAATAATAACGGTCAAGTAAAGACATATACTTGATTAGGAAGAGAGGGGTGAATTTACCAAAAAAAATTGTATCGTCATCAAAACTATGTTTGCTTGCAAAATTTCAGTCGGTTACAGTAGTAGAAGTAGTTTAAAATTGAAGTTAATTTTCTTTTATTTTTAATCTGGAGGTTTGCGGGTTGAATGGGGGAAGGGGCCTGATTTCTCCGAAATTTTGTATTGCGATTAGAATTACGTACGCCTACATCAAAGTTTCAAGTCGATTTGAGTAGTTGAAGCGGGTTAAAAGTGAGTTACTGGATTTGGACAACAACAACAACAGTAAAACTGACAGAAGAGCGAAGCTAAGTAAAATCATTTAAAAACGGCCGCGTAAATGGAAGTCGCTGAATTTAAACTATCTCTCTATCTGCTTTGGTTGAGGCGCTAGCCTGCGTCAGGACAGACCGGAAAAAAATGAAATTAAGATGATCATTTGGGCAAGGAGTTAGCTCAAAAGAACCACGAGACGAAAATAAAAAAAATATAATTTTTCTATAAGGATTGTTGAGAATAATATTTCTGTAATTGTATGCCATTTCTTCTCATTATAAAATACAATACTAAAACATTATGATAGCACATGGTACAAAAATAGTTACAATACAATTTGAAGCTGTGTAGTTCTCTGGGGAGAAAAAGAGAAGATTCAAGCTGCATCTTTTTCTTGGCTGTGGGAAGATGGTGGGGGAGGAAGATTTATTACCTTTTTTCAACCCGGGCACTAGAATTCTGAGAAATTGGGGGTGAAAGTTGTAAACAAGGGTGGCAAAATAGTAAACGAGGTCAACGTAGTAGCAATCTTGCTCATGGGTAGGCAAATCGCTAGTCATACGCGTCTTGTGAAATTGGTACCGATAGAAAGAGGGAAACATTCCAAGGACTTATTGTAGTGTCTGACTGAGCCCTAAACTTTGTTGCTGTTATTTTGAGGTTAACTAAGGAAATACGACATATTGTTAATTAACGTTACTCTTAGTTTATATTTTAGTGCATTGGAGTCATTTATAATTTTCGTGAGATCCCTTCAGCACAAGATCCTCCCAACAAAATATTTTGAAATAAACATTGAACCACACTCTCCTGATTAAAGGTAACTAGATATTACGCATCCCGAAAAAGATAATACGTGTAAACTATGATAAACTTTATATTATTTGTTTCAGTTTTAGTAACAATTCATTTTTTTGTCTAATAAGTTTCAATGCATTCGAGTAAAAAAACAATCAGGATACATATTGATATACAGGGTTGCCACAGTTCAAGCTCTGGAGTGGGCTAAGAAATAGTACCAAATTGAAGCAAAGTGGGCTGAATTCATTTTTTCTACACCAGTATAATACTTGGCTCTATAGCACGAAACTAAAAGAGGCAAAGTTCTAGAACACTGCTCTCCTCCACTTGCAAGAGTCCAAGTCACAAAAGTGCTCATTTTAAATTACACATCCTGATCTTAAACTTAGTCGTTTATAAGCAATTATACCCTTCTAACTTCCTAACTATATATGTGGTCCAACTAGGATTTTAGGAATTCTACACATTCGTAACAAGTTATGCTTAAGAGCTGAAATGCGTAGAAGAGCACTTCCATCGACATATGAATGAATCACATGTCAATACAAAAAATAAAACAGGAAATTGGAGTGAGAGACCTCTTAACAAATAAAAACAAGTAAAATATATCATGAGAGCTTGCATGAACTTGCATTTGAAAGCTCGTTCCGATACTAAGATACAGAAAAAATGGGTCGGTAGGACCTCCCTGGACCCCTAGGGCGGTGCGAAAAAATGTCAAAATTTCACATTTCTAATTATAGCACTAACACCAGACCATATAGGAGGCCGAGACTTACGGAATCTTAATCTACAATTCAATACGTTTCAAACAGTGTAACACACGTCAAAATTGGTGAAACGGTTCAAAGGTTACGACATTTTTTGCCGAATCACAGAATTTTCACAAATGATCGAAAAGTTTGTCTGTCATTCAATCTGCCTTTCTATTTTAGGCCCAAATGTGTGGTACCGGGGGGAGGTTGGGGTTAATTGCGGGCGCCAACAAGTTGGGGTAAATCGAAGCTTATTTTTTGATAGGAGTTACCGTTTTAGAGATCCGGAGCAAAATCGATCTTTTGTTTGAAGATTATGCAAGGCAGCCTTACAAAATAAATGATATCAGCACGTAAAACCCTTCGGGGTAAATGGAAGAGTGATGTAATAATTATACTCACAAAAGAAGTGATATCCATTTTGCAAGTTACTTTCTTTGTCACTATCGCGGAAAGATGATTATTCTCTTAATTTTATTTAAAAGGAAACACTGTCGCTACAGTGACAAAGGAAGTAACTCCCAAAATGTATATAAATTCTTTTGTGAGTAGAATTATTGCGTCACTATTCCATTTACCTGATTGTTTTACAAACGGGTAGTCCTTGTGCTGATTGTTTTTACAAACGAAATCCGCAAAACAATTAATCAAGTTTCCATTTTTCCAATTTTTGAGCCGAGTTTAGTGAAAATAAATAATAATTCTTGGAAACTGAATCGACTGGCCGCCACTTAACAAAACTGACTGATGACCCGCCCTGAACGTAAGTTTAATACCGTTCAAAATCAACTAGCCGGCATGTGCTGTATTTGAAACTTAATTGTAAATACATTAATAAATAGAATTATGTACATTGTGTTTCGAAGCTTCATAATTTCTCTTTGAAGGTTACTATTGTACTTTGTATGTATTTATCTTCTTTACCATCCCTCTTTATATACTTCTTCTACTCATTCCGTTTCTGAAAATATCCTCATTACGTCACGTTTACTCAATTTCGCTTCAAACATCCACAATATGTTGCGAGAAAGTCAACGGATCTTATGTTTTGCTGGTAGCTCATATTGTTCAGATTCTTCGGGCAGTTGCCTTTTAAAAAAAACCTCAGGGAACTGAATTGAATGGATCGTGACCAGCAAGGATCAAAAACCCTTAAGATTTCAAAGATATTCAAGCAAAGAATGCCGATAAATTTTCTCTACTATTACGCAGGTTCATATTGCAACTATTTTTTTAGAGTCAGATTCTAAATCTGCATAATAATAGAGAAACTTTCTATGTATTATTTGCTTGAATATTTTTTTGTAAACTCAAGGGTTTCTGATTATTGTTATTCACGTTCCATTCAACACAGATTGCTGGCCTTTTCCAAGAAGTTGGTCGTTGACTGAGACATTAGGTTAGACAGACCATCAAGGTTCTACCCCAAAGACAATGATATTTGAAAATAATTAAGTTTTATCTACCCTAACTGTTTATAACTACACTGATACTTGAGATCCCTGTTCATTCATATTTTTTCTTGTTTAAGGCCTATAGAGAACTTCAAAATGTGCATTATTTGAAACATGCAAAAAGGGAACTTAAACTTCAGAAGTACAGTATTATATATATTTTTATACTGCAACCAGATGAAGATAAAGAAAACCACACCGAAAGATTTCTCTTCAATTGCGAATCCCGTTGCTAAATTTGGAACCCATATTCGCAACACAACTCTAAGACAAGCAACATTTGTTTCATTTTAATAACGAATCAGTACGAGAAAGTACGGCACGGTCTTTGTTTAATATGGATAAAACGTTTGAATATTTAATTCTGATTTATTTTGACCTTTAAAGATGTACAGAAGCAAGTGTACCTTGGGATTCTCTGATAATTGTATCCTTTTATTGCTCAATATAGAACTAATCTAAATGCAAAAAAAAATGCATTCGAATCTCAATCGAATATTCATGATCGGAACGCAGAGTTTTAATCACCATAGAGATTAGAGAAACATTATTAGAAATCTCCTCTCAAGCGAAAGTTAGACTGCGTTTGTACGAAAGGCAAAGAGAAGACTTCGGCTTTCCCGGGTTTCTGAAACTAGGTAATAACCTCCCATCTTGGTTCAGAATTTGCTTCCACATCTACTTTTATTACAGATTCCCTTCCTCCTCGCAAACAAGCAATACCGACGGAATCGAAGATAAAGAGAGACACATACACACACGCACATTGAGAGAGAGAGAGAGAGAGAGAGCGCGCAGAGAGACACACAGACAGAGAGAGAGAGGGAGGAAGATTTTAAGCAACTCTGGAACAGAATAACACGATGAAGAAATTATGGAATTGCTAATCCCTGGATAAAACTATTTCTTGTGATAAGATAAAAAAGGGGAAGAAGAAGAGTTATACGACACTTACTACAGGGTTTTGAGAGTGTAAGCGAATTTAACTATTAAGACGATCAGAAAATTTTAAAAATTAAAATTATTATTACATTCCAAAACTACACGAAGTTTAGTAACCAGAGAAAACATGTTTGTCAAAACAAACCTGAAGTGAAAGTGAGAGCATTGTTTACGTGTAATATTTACTTTTCATCATCATGTACACATTGTAAAGTAGGTAACAAAGCTAAAGATACAGAAAGCACGTGAAACCCAAAAGAGAAATATTGACATATCAATCACTTTTATGTAATCCACGTCGTGTAAGAATCTGCTGCTCCTGCAGGATTTCTATGACAAATATAATTCTTGCTTATTAAATAAATCTCCAGGCTGCCAGGTTCACTGTAACGTGTGAATGTATAAAACCTAGTGTACTGACAATTACTTTGTATACTTGTTAAAGTAATTCAAAGTAACTGAATTGGATACGATTGATGTCTGGAGTTTGTCCAGTGATCAAGGTATATTCGATTTTTGGTATTCGAGGGAAATGTATTAAAAGACTTGCTTCGAATAGTAGCGAATGATGATGCTTTGATAATGTTTATTAGTTTACCTTCAGAAAAGCTACACACGTTTTAGTCCATCGAATTTAAATCAAGTGAGTTCGAACGCCACATATTTGGTGTCATACAATCGTGGTAATCTGAATACAGGCATTTTGTACATCATGAGTCGTGTGGGTAGGTGTGGAGCCTTGTTCAAACCCATACAGTAGTCAATTGATCACGTCAGTGATTTAAAACTGTTTTAACACTTCAATATAGGCAGCAAGAATAACGCGAGGACATTACTGAAATAAGTGGGTAGGTATGACAAATTCGTCGCCACTCATCATTCCTAACACCATCGCCGATTTTGAAAACCTGTTTCGCATAACTTTGCATAACCTTTTCACAACAGAGGAATAACAGAGCTTGCCATGGTCTTGTTGTTTCTTCGTGTTGGTGAGTTATAACGTATCTGAAATGTCAATGTGCCTAAAAAAAAAGTGTTTGTAATCACTGTATAAAAGGATGTTTGAAAATTGTATTTTTCCTTAACATTTTTTTTATATTTTTCATATGTAAATATTGTTGTAAATAAGATTTGTTTATACATATCTTGAAGACGAATTTCCTCGTAGCTATGATTTTCCTTAAGAACGATTTCATACATATTTTCATATCTACGAACAGTTCTGATGTACGTCGCATGTAAATAATCTGCAAGAGTAATTAATTAGTACGCTTTGTGCCCAATAGGTGTAGACAATGTATCAACACTGCAAGTAGTTTTTGTGTGATGAAACCGACGGTAAATATTGAAGATTTTGGCTGATATATTGTAAAAAGATATTGAGACAATATCTAAATGATCTGCTCCATTGAACGAAGGTGAAGAATGGAGCAAAATATTTTATTCGAATTCCAAAGGTCACTGTCAGTTGTAAGAGAAAATTAAAGATATTAACAAGGTGGTGCGCTTTGCACCAGAGGAAGCTATTTTGAAAATTTAGCATTGGCAAGTTGAAACCTCTATTGAAACACAACTTTCGGTTTTGGACGATTGGCTTTGAAAGTAGGACCCGCAGGACGCTGAAAAGCTCCGTCGGTGCACATCTTAAGAGCCCAAATCTAGCGCTGCAACAGTTACTTGTAGCCCACCGATGCAGACTAACTCACCGGAATGGCGCGTACTAGCTGCACAGAAAGGGTTCTCTTATAGAAACGCTATTTCGTCAAGTGGACAGTGAATGGAGATTTTTGACGCAGTATTCTAGTCGAGACCCGTTGTCATTAAGAAGTTGCAGACAATAGGAATTATTGACGTTGGTTCATTTTCAAGGTTTTACTAGGAAGGTTGTATTAACCAGTCGTCTTAGTTGTCACACAACAAAACTAGTTCAGTAACCAATATATGAACGTTATCAGAACGAGTACGCCTGAATATGTTGTTCCGTGAGCGAGGCATTAAGAAATATTTCCCCTCAGACGAAGTTTGCTTCAAGTAGTAGCTGTAGTAAAGATATAAATAAAAACTTCTCGAACTCTATTTCTTTTAACTACACAGGATTCCAACTAGCTTATATTAAATTAGAAGTAACGTGAGGACATTGTTTCTCATGAAAAGATCGTTGAAAATTATAAACCAAAACGGATAATCTTCGTAGTTATTACGTAGAAAAGTTATCATTACTTTGCATTTCCTTTACTTGTTACTTTATTGGATTCCGAGATTCCAAGTGAAGATATAGAAAGCATAAGAACAAATTTTTTACTTTCGTTCTTTATATAGATTGTGTTGTAGTGAAAAAATATAATAGGACGGAGAAAAAGGACGGCCGGCCGATAATACGGTTTAATCGGAATTGAAAACTATTTGTGTATTACAAGTGGCGGATATATTCAACCTAATAAATTAACACAGGAGGTAAAGTAAGAAACATTCAAGGTAAGTACGGGCGAGATCTAGATACAGAACGTTTCGAGATATTTTTGAAAATTTTATTATTTTGATCTTCTTATATTTCTCTTATCTAAACTTACGATTAACTTGAAAATTCAGTTATATTGAATACTTTCCTTTGTTTCTTGTAAATATTCCTTATCATATTTTATTTTCATTTCCCTTCGTTATATGTGTGTGTCATTTAGATGCGATGTCAATGAGAAGTTTTCACCTATAAAGATATAGTGGTGAAAAACAACTTTTATGTAGAAATTTAGACGAATATATCACCCAGAGATCTTTCCTATTTGATAGAAGGAATCTCTTGGATAAGATGTTTTGCTTACATGAGAATTCATACAAGTGATCTGTGATCAGGAAACAATTTTCTCAACATATATACGAGGGTGGACCCAAAAGAAACCGGAATCATTCTCTGATAGCTGGATCGGTTGTAGAATTTACTTCCGCCGCTAGATACCTTTTGCAGGGATACTTCTACCGGCCTATCGGCATCAGTCTATTAAGCGAAGTAGTGCACGTAATAAATATTTTTGTTAATCCCTTCTCACTTTTTCGGTACTTTTTGTGATGACTGAAAATTGGAAACAACGATGGTGAGGCTATGAAATTCTGTTTTCTGTTTGAGGAAACAGTTGTAATGCTTGAAACGGCTTACAAAGAAGCTACTCTAAAAAAAATGTTACTAGTATTTTTTCCGCTTCGAGGTTACTTCAAGACCAACCTCGCTCAGGGCGACCCTCGACCTCCCGAATGGACGGAAACATCGCCAGAATTCGTAGACTGATTATGGAAGACCTCCGCAGAACCACTGATAAACTTCTTGATTTGTTTGGTGCGCCCTGGAGTTCCTGCCAACGGGCGTGGAGTAAGAAATTGCAAATGAAAAGAGTTGCAGCAAAACTAGTGCCTCAGCAGCAGACAAAACCTCGATTGTGAACCAAATTTTAAAGAAAACAACATGATCCAGCATTTGCACCCGCCATATTCACTCGAGTCTGCCATTAAAAGGAATCCCTTGTAAAGATTTTCACGACTGGCAAGAGTTTCGTTGTTATCAGTTACGTCGACACTGCAAATTAATGGTGTTATTCTTTGTACGATCGCTGACTGTTTGAAATACATATATTTCATTTCGACCGGAACATTAGAGTAAATTTCGTGCTTGTTTGGTTCGCTAAATTCATCGTTTCTTCAAAAACACATTTACAGAACTAAGTATTCAACTTTTCTTCTTCCACTGGCCATAACGTGATAGTGATCACCGACCCCTGTCGCCACAGACTAGCTGCTTTGCACGAACAAGGCAAATTTTGTCTGTCATTCGGAACATGAATTGGCCGTCTCCTCATCGAATATGGCTTGTAGCACAGGTTCGCGTGCACCACGCGTCTGGTTCTGGCCTAAAAACTTGGAGATCTATAGGCATGGTTGTCACTGAATTTCGAGCGTTATCATAAATAATGTATTGAACGTGCTGTATAAACTCCAGTGATTTGATAGTGTCCGAATGTTGAGCATGCTATTTCGTTTCTATATAGAAGTTACATTCCCGCGGAAGCTCGTTTCAAACTTCGTGCACAAATAATCTGCCAACTTTCCGAAACGTCGCAATATCTAAACCACTGTGTTCTGCGCTTTCGACAACAACCACAGAATTCCTATTCATCTGATGAGTCAAGCTATATTCGCCCATGGTACACTTGAAGCCATAACGCATATACATTACTTGAAACGGAGTTATGGGGTACACATCTCGTGTTCTCAAATATACTACGCATTTGTGATTCACGCAGGATTCCAAAATCTCTTCACTTTCCTTTGTATAAGCTTATGCACTGAAACCCCGAAACAATGCTCTATATAATAACCCAATTATATCTCATCAACATAGTATTGGAACTTACCATGGTTCAGAGTAGTTGAACTTCCTAATCCTTTATTATCCATTTAAAATGTACTTTACCTTTCAATTAGTTTAATTAAATGAAGAGTGAAAATGCAAAACATTCTAAGAGTCAAAATTGAAATTGTACAAAAGCAGAACACTGAATATAGTTTGTTTCAAATAACGTTCGCTTTCTAACACAGTGTGATTGTTTTCACTGTTTCCTCATTGATTTGGCACTGGAAACAAGGCTGAGGACGTGAGGGTGAGCACATAGAACATGCTTGTAAACAAAAGGATCTTTTCTAAACAATGGTACTTAGAACATTTTACTTTTCCACTATTCAAATGATTATATCATATGTAGATACCACATTTTACAGTTAGTTCTAAATTTCCTACCTTTGTGAAAACAAATCATTGCATTTTAAACTTGAATCTAAAAGAAAGTGAATGTCTTTTAGATTCACTGTCCTTTAGAGAATTTGAGAGAGTCTTATTCAGAATCTCTGAGAAATTTAGCAATTTTACTTTAGAATGATTACATACCCTCAGAGCAAAGGAAGCAATTTTATGAAGAAAAAAAATGGCCAGTATTCTTTGCTTTAGAAATATATTCTATTTATTTATTCATTTATTTATTAAGCTTCAAATATAGTCGCCATTTTACACTAAAAATAATAACACTGCAAAAACTGAATAGCATCACTAAAATTAAAACACATTAAAATAGAATACGATACATAACACAAAAAGTAATATAAAAACATGAATATTATAATACACAAGAAGACTGGCTGAGATATTAGTATTTAGCGCTTGTCGGAAAGTGTTTTCAGATGAAAAAAATATCATAATTTGAATCAATATCATTATACACCATTACCAGTCTATAGAATAAAGAGCGCTGTGGTATACTTAACCTGGATATGGTACAATGAATCAGGATATTAGTTTTTTTTATTCGCAACGGAACACATAAGTAAATTTCAGATATTAAATCTCCAGTTCTAATATTCCCGTTAAGTATCCTGTCTAAGTACTTCATATCTGCCAGCTTGCGATGAGAGGAGGGAAGGTAAAGCACAAGAACGTTCGGGCTTGCTTACGTACTGATGGTATTCTTCCTTTACAATAGCAAGAAAAAGTTTAGAACATAGTCAATATGGAAAATATTTGAAATACTAGCCATGTTCCAAGTTGGCGAGCAATATTTAATTTTAGGGAAGATTAAGATTTTATAGAAGATAGCCAATGAATGAAGATTCTGTAAATATATAGAGAAGAAGAAGTAAGCCCATAGAGTTGTTTGTTATAGAGGTCACGTGATTCGCAAACAAACGCTTTTCGTCAAGTATTGCTCCAAAGGTCTTTTGGGGAGGTAATTTTAGCAACAGAATTATCTTCAATAAAATAGGTAGATGGGTTTTGATTCTTCTTTAAAGAAATAGTATAAAAAGATGATTTTGAGGGATTAATTTTCAAGTTACACTTTTTGTACCAACCAATCCAAGTATCAGGCTTATGCCAAAAGTAAAGGTCGCTTGGTTATTAAAAATGAAGAAAACATATTCCATTACTAGTTCATAACTTCTATGTATACCGACTTCAATTTTCAATATAATGATTATAATTCTCTAAATAGTTTTGTAACGAGAAACAAACTTTCTTATACCTTGCTAACAAATACCGTCTCCAAGAGGAATCAGCAAGTGCAATACCCGTGTTTAACCATTGATTATCCCTGAACCATTGAAAACCCAGCCATACTTTTGTGTAAATAAATACGTGGCAGTCAAGGGGTGTGAAGTCAGCACACTAAGAAAGGCTATCGAAAGTTGCCTTCGTAACTGAGTGAACTCACTTTGTAGTAAAAAGCACACTTTTTTTGCGATTCCATAATACTCACCAAAGGGGCAATTTATTTTGAGCCAGAAAGCAGTGGTCATTCATTACCTCCTGTACTGAATGGGTATTTATGAGCTTCTGTATGCCCTTCCTTAAGCTCACAACACCACTAGACTTAATTTCCTTCATGTGGTAGTGTAGGACTACGCATTTTGAACAATTCCCGATGAAATTTAGCACTAATTAGACATTCACAATTGAAGTGGTTATTTATTTTCTCAGCTTTTAATACCTAACCAACAGGCTACTGACACAGGGCCGATCTCTTAACAACGAATTAGTTAGATCTGCTGAGAATCCTTCCAACCTCTGCCACTAACTTTCTATTAGTGGTCAGTCATTTATTTACAAAGACACTTCGTAGCAAACTTTAAAAGTTACGTCAGAAGATTTTGCTGAGCTTGTGCAGGTATAAACACAAAAATGTATTGTGTTTATGACACTGGTTTACTAAACTTTTCAATTCTTCTAATCCTACCTAATATTTGAAACTAGTTCGTACACTCTGATCGTTGACTTGAATGTAATGATCGAGACACCCTAGTTTTCACCCTGTATATATTATATTTATTTGAATACCAATATGCTAATGAGAAATTCAAAATGTTTCGATGTATGTATATTGTGAGATATGTATTGTTTCATATCCCCCCTCTTCTAAGGTCGACCTACCCTCCTTTCTTTCTTCACTTTTATCTAAACAACATATAATATGGAAATATGTTAATTGACTTAGGTGAATCAATTAAAAATGTGACGAATATTCATAGACTTACTAAATACAGATTTGAATATTTAAATGTGGTGTGTCTGATATCAAATGCTGTAAAATATCATGTGTATGTGTTGTGAATTATAGATTTTTGAATTTATTTCTCTGATGGAATCGTTTGCCAATGGTAAGTGAATACGAGTCTTAGAAGTACAATTTGTTGAGAGTTTGTCGACAGAAAACCGGGGCAGATTGCTGAAAATTTCCGGTGTTAACGGTTTATTATCCATTGTATGTGTCTGTTCTTTTTTTTTTTCAGTCTTTTCTGGAGAACCTACTTGCAGAATGAAGGTCAATGGCAGGCGATGTCACTTTTGCAGGTAAAAATACGTATTTACTTGAGTTTTTGATGCTCACTCCTCATGGATCGGTTCCATGTCATGAGGTCATGCTCAGTTTTAATTAACAGTCTCAGTACAGGGAGAGATCATAAGCTGCCAGCGATCGAACAAATCAACATCCCCAAGAAGTCCCTTTCCATGATGCCGCGAATATATCTTTTCATTTGTTGACATTGTACTTAGTCTGAATTTGAGAGTTCCTAACTTAGAATTTTTTGTGAAATATGCAATCCAAATAGAAAAGAGGACATGAAGGCATTCTTCAGAGAAGCCGAATGTGACTACTGACAATTAATACCAATGTATTGTACGGACCTCGTTTAGTTAGCAACACTTTTCTCCAATCAGACTAATGGATTTGGATTTGATAGGTTTATGCGATATTTCTGTGTTTATTTTCAGTGGTCCTTTGCACATAGCGACGTGGAGATGATTTCATTACTCAGATGCGCTAACACTGACAACAAGTTCACCCAATTCCTAGTTTGCGAACAGTGTTTCGAAACTTAATCAGATTCGAAACGTACTAAACTGTGGCATACAGAGACTTTTGTGACAGTCAGCAAAGAGCACATCAATTGTCATTGTGTGCGAAGCCTGACAGTAATATTCAGGATCGTTCTGACGATCCCGTTTGCTTTCAGTTTGTGCAATCTCGTTTGAAGTCTATAATCAAATAAGGCCTTGAGTTTTATTTAATTTCTGTAGGGTACGTTCACTACTCAGATGATATTTAAAGAGGACATAGGTTCAATAACCGCTCGATGACATCAGAATTGTGAACGAATTGATATTAAGAATGAAGTAAAGTCATAATTCGTGTTTCAACTTCAGTATGTTAATGTTCTTCACCATGCTTTTTGGCCTAATGATTCTCGTCATCATCGAAGCCAGATCGCCTACAATTTGTATATACAGTATATATCATAGCTAAAATATATCAGTATTTATCAAACAAATATTATGTGTAATTCAACTCCCTGAAATATAGCAACATTTCTTTGCTCTAGATCATTTGCATATGTTTATTTATTACAGATTCAATTTCCCTAGGAGGTACGTTAGGTAAAAGCCGCTCTAATAATTAAATATTAAAAACCTAAACATCTCAACACGAAATGAAATAAACAACAAAACTATTTATTTTTTGTTTGTCATGATTTAATTTTTAAGCTCACAAGCAAACATACTGATGGGTCAGAAAAAACTTCTAATTTTTTTTATTCCATCTTGATTGGAATGTGAAAGTATGTGCACATGCATATTTTGGCCACTCGGGGGCGATTGGTTTGGGAGATATCGATGATACAAAAGTCAGATTTCGTCTGTGAAGATTGAACAAAAATCGCGGAAATACAGCTGCGATTTTAAATTATTGAAAGAAATGGAAAGCAAGTATACTGTAATTGGTACTGGGTGACAGACACTACCTGTTGGAGGGTATGTTCATGATGGCCGCCATCTTGAAGTCCGCCATATTGAATATAGGTTGATTTTTTTAAATGGGAAGAGGGTCGTGTAATATGTCATTCTGGGCTAGACTTTTACTGGAAATACGTTTCTGAAGTCAGTTTTGCTCTAAATATATATATATATTTTAGAAATAAGGGAAAGTTATATTAGTATGGAGTAATTAATGCAATAGGCTGAAAACGCCGATTTCCTTTTGAAATTAACAGCAGAAATGAAAAACAAATATATTCAAAGTGTTCCTAAGTATAGTGTCCTATCGATGTGGATACTTACCATCATGGTCGCCATCTTGAAGTCGGCCATATTGAATATCGGTTGTTGTTTTAAATGTGAAAGGGGTCGCGTAATATGTCATTCTGGGCTAGAATTTTACGGGAAATATGTTTCTGAAGTCAGTTTTGTCGTACATGTATTATTGTAAGAGTTAAGGTAATGTAGTGTTAGATGGGGTAATAGCTTCGAAAAACTCATTTCTTTTTTAAATATCGCAGGGAATAACAGCGATTATGACATGTGAATATAGTGTGGAAATCGATTTGTATAATTTTTTAGCACTTGTGCACTATTACTCCTGTAAGAAAATTAAATCTTATAAAATTAGCATCAGCATCGTCTGTCTTTTACAAGCTTCTTCTCTGACGCAATAAGCATACCCCTGTAAAAGATAGCTGCTTACACAGTACTCATGAATAATACGTAGATGTTTTCCATGTTAAGCGTTTCTAGATATATTTGTTCTACCAGGATGCATTGTATGTGTATTTATGTTTCTGTGCCATATAAATTCAAACTGTTAGAAAACTCTACATCAAATTTTGCATGGGTTTTCTCTTGACTATTGAAAGACCGAGCAATATGTCTTCTTCCGATGCGTAGATGCAGATGTTGTAGTTCATGAACGACCGATCAGGAACCTTGTTGGATCTCACATTCGCAGAGTCAGACCCATCTACAACACACTTTGTATTGGTCCTTGTCTTTTTCTCCTTTCCTCTCCTTCCAATGTATACACACGTTCCAAGTTTGTTGGGAACACTATAAAATAAATTGTCATTCACCAAAGGCATATTGCTAGACCTATCTACATCAACTTCTGCTTTGGCCTATCGTTTGATTATATAACGATCGGAAACTGGCTGACTTCAATGTATATAAAACAAAGAATCAAGTTTCTCAACAGAACCACCAGAAACAGTCATCAAATCTGCTCCGTTAAACTTATGTGTATCAAATTTTACATTGATTCATCATTTGAGTGGGTAGACCATAGGCTATATCGGGTCCCAAGTTGTACACTACATGCCCATATCTCGTGATATAACTATAAAATGGTTCTCAAATTTGCACAGGATCACTATTGTCCACCACATATTTTTATACTCACATAAACGGGAGGATATAAGATCTAGTATGGTATAAATAAAGGAGATACAGAAGAAATATTTTTTGTCAGTAAAAAAACTTTTCTTGACATTGCGTTTATGCTATCTGTACAAACATCACCAATGACAATTAGGCTGGAACATACACACTGCAGTAATGATAGTCCACAAAAAAGTGTGCAAAGCACACCTTCTCTGTACACCATCCACAGCGAATAACTGCTGTTCACACTTATAACAATGTCCGTTCAAATTCTTGAAGCAGTAATCAGTTGTGTTCTCAAAATGATCTTCATTTCTTGCAGCTAATCCAACCAAAACTCATCCATACTGATGTGCGCGCTCAAATCGTGGAGAAAGGAACTGTTGAAATGCCAACGACTGTAATTTCAGAATGTTATCTCGCTGCTGCAAGGTGCCAGCCGACTGGAGGAAATCAATGTCACGCGATAACTCACGTATCATATATTTATACATGCGGAAAAAAATCGATCGAGAGGCTGAAGTTCATATGTTGTATTTGCTGGTATTATCTTTATCGTCAGTTTGGCAGGGTCGTTATGTTGTGCTTCAAGAATTTCTCTAATATTTTCTGTGTCGTTGTGGACACCGTAGGAGTCTAGAAGAAGCAGATTTCGTGCACTTGAGTATGGAAGGAAAGCTTCTCTTAAGAATGAAGAGAATAACATTTTTGTCATCTTTCCAAACGAATTCCATTTAAGACCTAAATTTTCAGGCTTGAACATCTTCTCTTCAACCTTATTACTTATGCCAGTGGGTTCATAAGGAATTACAAATAATTTTGGCATTAGTTTACCTGATTTAGACACTATGGGCATGATAGTGTACGAATGTGTGGTTGCACTCTCCGGCTGTACGGCAACGTGTACTCCAGATGTACCTTTAACTTCCAGTGTTCTTCCCATTGGTATGTCCTTGTCGAACCCACCTTCATCCGCGTTGTATATGTGATTATCACCAAAATTGTTCATGATTAATTAACACTCATGAATTACTTGATCATGATGAACTTTATCTCGAATTTGTAGGTTTGTCACAAACTCTGTAATTTTACGGCTCACTATGTTATAGTTCTTTTAAAACGATGCAGCCAACACAAACTTGCTTTGAACATATTTTCACCTATTTGTAACTCACGCGCTTTCTTTGTTGCAGTTTTTTGCAAATCACTGTCCTTCACTATATGATTCACTAATCGTCGCTGGTGGAAGTGTTCAAATGTGCACTTATTCACTTCCTCCACCTTGTCCCTGAATGCTTTTTCACGTTCAACAGAGGCCTTCATTCTGTACAACTACCGTTCATTTGTTAACCATGTAAAACTATGTTTCATCGAGTTCCATGATCAATGGCGATATTTCTGTTTGTGGTGTTTTGGTGTTCCTGGAAGCAACCAATAATTCACGATTTTCACATTTTCTTCAAAAGCTATGTCTCTAGATTTTTTCCGGAGATGGGACATACGAGTCTGGTGAATCACTAAACTCTTCATCAGAAGAAAACTTTGTATCTGGGAATTTATCTTCTGAATCACTAGACAAATCAATATCTTGCGGTGGTTCAGTGTGGTCAATATCTAAAGTTAAGTCTCTTTCTGCAGTTTCTGACGTATAACTTTTGAGAATCTCGTACATTTCCTCAGCTACTTCTCTTTCTGCTTTAGAAACAGTAGACGCTTCGTAACCCTCTTTCTTGGATTTGCTACGAGTATTAACGAAACGTTTAACGCATTCATAGTCTTCCAAAAGACACTGATTCTCAATGTCAGAATAGCAAAATGCTTTCTTATGTACTAAAACCTGCTTTTCTGATTCAGCGCATCTATTGTAACTCACCACGTGCTGGCGTTTGCTACCATACCACAGTAACTGATTGTCTATGCAACGCTTGATTGGTACGGTCCAGCCAGGGAGTCAAATACGGCATTTTGTATGTTGTTGAAATTCTTCTCTCTCTATGGACATTGATTAAATAGATTACTACGTCCATACAAAGTTCGTTCGCAGCCTTAAAAAATACACCTTTCATACCGTGTTTTTCTCATCAAGTAATAACGATCGCCTTGCCAAAAAAAAAAATAATAATAATAATAAATAAATGAATTACCAAAACTGACTACGACAGTAAGAGACAACTTATACTGTCCATATGCTCCAGATGAATTGAAATCGGAGATCTGGTACACCCAACGTAAACCCAAATTCAAGAACGAATGTCGATTTCGTGTTACTGTAAAAAACATGACTTCTATCTTACACTTTTTATATCCAAATTATCTTAAATGCCCACCTAGATTGTCCAGCAGGAAAATATTTTTAAACTCACGTTTCAGAAGTTTCCGCCGTGGTTGTATCGCTTTTTAAAAACATTTCGAGAATATTTTCTGAATTAGCTATGCTATATTTCCACAATCCACTCGTACGATATTTGAATGTCTTTTTTAAAGACGAATTGATCTGTATTTTTAAAATAGATTGTAGTATGATTTAGCAAATTACTATTAGTATATGTTGGAAATATTCGTTGAGTGTTTTCACTCTAATCTTTGGTCTGGTCTTTGGCAAGCGTTCTGATGTGGTTCTGGATGAAAATAATATTGATAAAATGGATTACTATAGAAAAAATGAAGGGTATTGACAAGAGTGAGATATGCAAAGATGCTTATTTGGGGTAATTAGGAAGATGAAAACTTAAGTTTTCATCTTTTAACCATTGAAATAGCAAGGCGTGTTTCCAAGATATTTAATCCATTACTCCATTTGAGCACCACATCCCATCAACTCAACCGGGAATCACTTTATGATAAAACAGACTTCAGAAGCGTATTTCACGTACAATTATAGCCCAGAATGACATATTACACGACCCCTTTCACATTTAAAACAACAACCGATATTCAATATGTGCCGACTTCAAGATGGCGACCATGGTGGTAATTATCCACATCGATAGGACACTATACTTAGGAACAATTTGAATACATTTGATTTTCATTTGTGTTGTTATTTCAAAAGGAAATCGGTGTCTTCAGGTTACTGCATTAATTACCCCATACTAGTATAAATGTCAATTATCTCCGAAAATAATACATTTAGTGAAAAACTGACTTTAGAAACGTATTTCCAGTAAACTTCTAGCCCAGAATGACATATTACACGACCCTCTTCCCATTTAAAAAAATCAACCGATATTCAATATGGCGGACTTCAAGATGGCGGCCATCATGAACATACCCTCCAACAGGTAGTGTCTGTCACCCAGTACCAATTACAGTATATTTGCTTTCCATTTCTTTCAGTAATTTAAAATCGCAGCTGTATTTCCGCGATTTTACTTCAGTCTTCACAGACAAAATCTGAATTTTGTATCATCGATATCTCCCAAACCAATCGCCCCCGAGTGGCCAAAATTTGCATGTGCACATACTTTCACATTCCAATCAAGATGGAATAAAAAAAAATAGAAGTTTTTTCTGACCCATCAGTATGTTTGCTTGTCAGAGGGACTCTTCATGATGCTTTTGCTTGAAAACAGGATCACACTTACGACGAAAACTTAATCATCATCAACATATTCAGCAATTTGCTATTCATTGCTGTATGAATGCCTCCCCCTTTTCTTCCCTCAGATCTCGGTCTGCTGCGATAATAATAAATGTAGCTCCTCAAAACCGCTTAATTTCATCTACCAATTTTGCATTTGGGCGTAATTTCTGGCGTTTCTTTTCTCTAGGAACACAAATGTAGTACATATGTCGTCCATTTTGCACCTGTTCATCTGTCTATATGGTCAATCCATCCATATCCACTTTGTCTTCTTCGCAGTCTTGTTTATATCTTCTAAATTTGTTTGTGCCCGAATCCATTCATTTGTCTTTCTCCCCCTCCTAGTTATTCCTAATATGCATCTATCCATTGCTCTTTGTGTGACTCTTAATCTTTGAGTCGTTTGCGCATTCAATGTCCAAGTTTCACAGCCGTACATCATCACAGGTAAGACACAGTGATTATAAACTTTACGCTTTAGACACATTGGTAGTTTGCTTTTGAAAATAAAGTGTAGTCTTTAATGCAACTAGTGAATTTCTTCTAATCGTGGCTAAACACAAACATCTCAATTGTGCTATCCCCATGAAGTAACTGGTATTTTAATGAGAAATAAAGCAATATTTGTTTGCGAATCGTATCGCCTGACGTTCTTAAATGACAGTGTTATATTTTCATAATTATATTTGTTTGTATCCTCGTCTACTAACTAACCTCTAGAGTTGATATTTTTTATCCCTTTGTTTCATCTATAAACGGTACTTTTTGTATTTGTTTCCTAATGAGAAATTTAAAAAAATGTTCTTAAATCAGAACGGAAGTATACATCAATACAATTGAAGATTCAAAGAAAGGAGTACTAGAAAGTTGATCATTAAAACAACAGAAACCAAATATAAGCACCTAAACACTTATAACAGGATTAATCAAAACGACACACTGCGTTCGTGGTAGCTACATACAGACCGGCCCCTTGGGAGGACAAAACCATCTTCGAAATTAATGCATCACTCCCTATAAGAAACTTGTTTTCGATTTGCTTTACATGAAAGGGGCAAGAGACGGTTGATCTGTTTACCAATATGCTTTTTCCCCTGAAGGGTTTCCATTAGCTGCATAGTGGTCAGGTTTTTATATCAATCCTTTTTTCAGACTTACACAGAATAATGAAAGAGAGTCATACATTCATGTAAATTAACGACTCAATTTAAGGAGAAAGCCAATTTCAAGACATCGTTTGAAATACTTTTTCATATTATGTTGAAGAGATTAAGAGGCCATTAGTTCTTAGAAAAGGTTGGTTTCCTTTATTTAAAAGGAAAAGTTATTTGCATGTTTGTAATGTGTAAACATGTCTTTGCCGTAGTATCTGAAGAGTTTGCTGCTGCCCTTTAAACAGATGTTTTCTTTTATTTCCAATGCACAATTAATTAATTTTACTTACCAAAACATCAAATTATTACACAACTAACTACACTGGACAATGATATTTCGAGACTTCTTGAATACCT
This sequence comes from Lepisma saccharinum, assembly GCA_022664845.1. Taxonomy (NCBI): domain Eukaryota; kingdom Metazoa; phylum Arthropoda; class Insecta; order Zygentoma; family Lepismatidae; genus Lepisma; species Lepisma saccharinum. The sequence goes on along the minus strand of JAGDQP010008723.1, from coordinate 12,749 downwards.
TCGAAAGTATTGTAAGGAAAATGAGACAAATATTGTCCTCTAAATCATTACATTAATTTACGTTTTACCTAGTTATTTTCTCTAGACTTTTATTTGGGGTTTTCCTTACCGGTACACACAACGAACGTGCAGGTCTCTTCAATCTCATATTCTAGTTCTTTTATGGATGAACTAACTTTATGTGCAATATTTTCAGGATATTATTGAACTTTTCGGCTTCCAAGAAGCTGCAACACTGTATACTGATTTTTTTCGGAATTCATACTTAGAGAAGATGGATTCTTTACTGCATCAAGAATCATAGAAATTTTCTATAAAGTCCTAATGATGGTGCCCAGTGCCGGAGACTACTTTGTAACTTATTCTCAGAAAACCTTTTCAAGTTTGCCAGTAGTGCAAGGTAAGATATTGATCTGCAATTAGAACAACATGAAAATTTACCTAGATATAAAACGTATTGTGGAGTACCAGGGTTTGTGTACAGATAAAGTTACTACGCCTGACAAGAGACCACTTCTTTAGATTTAGTTTTCTCGCTCACATATATTTTGTGTCCCTCTTATGCATTTTTTAAACTTATCATTTTAAACCTTTTATGACCTATTACGTTCACAACTTATGTGTCAGTGCGAAGCGAACTCACAGTGCGTACAACTATATAAATGAATTATATGTGTACATGCAGTTAAAAAGAAATTAGAAATTTATTTTTATAAAGTCATGAGATAAGAAATACAATCAAGGGAAATAATAATAATAATTCTTTTAAAAAAATATCTGGTGTCTGAGAGAAATGTAGTAGGCAACACCAACGCAGTTAAGGGTATTTTTACACTTTGATTCGCATTACAATAAATCTTTGCTCATAAAGTTTACCACACTGCCATTGAATAAGTGAAACATTGAATAAGGTGATGTGCTTCCTGCTTTCTATTATAATGTTACGCAAAATTTCAAAATTTCTATTTACATCGTGAAACAATCAGATCACTTATCTAACATACTTATACTGTTGCCTCCATTACTCTTTACATACCGAGAACCAATGAGGTGGTATTAATCACGGCATTCGATCGGTACATCTACCTAATACGAAAAATCAAAACAAGAGTGAATACCTTCGGGGGTTAATGGTTGCGTAGCTCTTGAAACATAAAGGAAGTTTGCTAACGTTAGGAATGAATCAGGAATAAGGACGCCAATTCTAAAATGAAGGTATTTAGTAAATCTATGAATATAAGGGGTCTAATCGGAGAGGATTTACAATTAGATTGCAAGAGCCAGTAACTAGTAAAAACGTAGCCTAATCAGAACTTCACTTACACAAAGATGATCAGGACGATACTTGTAACTGGGTGCATCTTCTTTCGCGTTCCTTGTAATCAGTGGCTGAGGTTGATGAGTACTGATGTGACTGATGAGCTTGTCTCAAAGTAAATCCCGATCACTGATACGTCCATCCTGGCGTAATCGGGATTCTACTCGGGCTCTGGCTTGACACCGGAGATAAACTGTAGGATCTTTAGATAACTTCTCTAGGTCTCGTGATGTCTCTTTGTCGTTCTCTCTTGTTTTATCTGTCAATTATCCCGTTGTCTCCTGCCTCCATTATTGATGTTAGCCGTAGGATTTCTTGCAATCTCTTCCTATATGCCTAGATATTTAGTTGCAATTTTCTCCGTCTGATAAAAGCAACGGCGTATTCTGCTGGTTCCCAAGTTAATTCTTGATCATTCTTGTTTAGTATATATAAATATTAACGATCTTTCGATCGATTATCTTGTTTTGAATCTTGGGTAGACGTTGCAACACGATACACATTGGTTATAGTTTAGACAACAGACGATAAATATACTTCTTGTACACAATTCACACGCAAGAACGAACTTACTTTTATCTACAAAGAAATAACAACAAACTAAATTCTACTAAACCTAATAACTAAGGGAGGACATTCTAAGAATATTCATCAATAAGAATATGACCGCATTCTTGCATTTATTAAGATAGAATATTCTAAGAGACGATCTATCGTGCACGAATTGAATCTAGAGAAATTGATTCTCTCTTTAGCTTAATACTCGAGAATAAACCCATTACATGTACCTTTCAGTTTTGCACTCAGTGGAAGAACCATATGTCTTCTGTACCGGGCGAATGCTGATATAGTCCTTTACATTAGTCCCTGTCTCTTCCACTCTTTTCTTCTTGTCTTATGGGAACACATATAGAATCTAGAGTTCGTTGTTTCACCTAAGAACATTTGACACCTTACTATTAAAGTCCAGGTGCAAAGATTGTTCGAAAGTTAAGTTAAGCTGTTCTTTTATCGAAACTGGCAAAATTCACTTCTAAACGATACCAGTCAGTCACTGATTTCCTTTTGGATCGCGGAGGCAAAGATCTATTGCAACACTGGCTTAACAAATAATTGGTAGTTCCGGTTTTATGTAAAGTCAATTGTTCTTGTTTATGGTTATGTCCCTTTTCTGATTTGTTGGAAATGATTCACTAATGGGAGATGAAGTCACCCAAATACTGTGACATTTAGGAAGGGGAGGAGAGGTAATATTTCTTAGAAGTGAAGATACCTAATTTGAAATATCTTTAGGTGTTCAGATATGTATGTGAAAACGGAACGCGCGTTTTCGCTTTTGGAGTAAATAGGAGACACCTGCTATTAAATATTGTAACAGAACGTGTTGTTCGCCAGTTGAAGAGCTTAAATAATAGAATGATATCAGAGATGGAAATCCAATAATCTCTGGAAAAGGTTTTGGTTTCTACGTTCTATACATGATCGGGAACGTGCCCCAAAACCACTGTTAAATGTCGAGTTTCTTAACGTGTTGTCACTGTATCTGACATTATTACACGTGTAATATTATATTTCCTCTTCCTCCTCATCTATTGGTGAATAATTTCTTGGTAAAAGAAAACTGTGTATCTCCATGACGAATGTTCTTGTTTAAAGGAAAAGATCGGTGCTGCTTCTTTTAGACTACTGTTCCTTTGATATGAATCAAACAACTTTTCTCTGTTTGTATTATTTTATCTGTATTATGGGCTTATTTCTACATTGAAATTATCTTAAACTTTATGACATTTTGCATATTTTAATACTATACTCGAATCCACTGTATAATATATATGTAAGTATGTCTCTCTCTCTCTCTCTCTCTCTCTCTCT